>JARGXW010000909.1:0-51260 GCA_029204085.1 Mycena sp. CBHHK59/15
GGCGCGCCGCAAGTGCGAGGAGGACGAGGAACAGGCGCGCCGCAAGTGCGAGGAGGACGAGGAACAGGCGCGTCGCAAGCGCGAGGAGGACGAGGAGCAGGCGCGTCGCAAGCGCGAGGAGGAGGAGGAGGAGGAGCGTGCTCGTCGTTCCGGGGACAGGGAGCAGGGGGAGGAGCCAGCACCGAAAATGGGTCGTGGTGGGAAGAAGCGCAAGGCGGATGCGCAGCTTATCCCAGACGATGTGGGCCCGGCGCGGCGGGGTGGGAGAGTACGTCAAACACCGAGGTAAAGTCCTGTTCACTCATGGTATTGCGTCATCTAATTTGTATGCGTAGGAGGCCCAATTGGAACGCGAGAAGAAACTCGCGGCTACTGTCGGCAGGAAGGCCAAACCTGGGTGAGTTTTGATGTCTGCCTTACAGAGGGTAGCGGTGCTAACGACTGTCAGCTACAAGTATGTGGCGAAGAGTCCGATTGGAAAGGGGCCTGCAAAGAGGTATGATTTTAATTGATTTTACCGTGTGCGACGAAACTCAAATTCTCCCAGATCTTGAGTCGTGCCGCAACTTAAGTCCATAGGCAGAACTTGAGTTTCTGTGGGACTCAAGTGCGGAGCTAGAACTGAAGCGCGCGGGGAACTTGAGTTCGGGGAGAACTTAAGTCCGAGATGTAATCTTAAGCACTATGTTATTATGTTTGTATAAACTGAACTGTGATGATAAACTCAAGTTCTGACGATGAGCTTAAGTTGTCTGCCGACAGGTCTTAAGTTCGCAGGAACTGGCTACTTAAGTTCCGAGGAAGGTAGGTGGATAGGATCTATTATATGGTTCTCCACAGTACTACCTAGGACTTAAGTACCTGTAGGACTTAAGATTTATTCTGGTTCAGACCGACCACAACTTAAGTGGAGCTAATAAAGTATTTGCATTTTTCCGTTTGCTTTCAAAAGCGGACAGTGTCCATTCGATATAAAGAAACCCTTAGAAACTACATATCCTTGGAGGCTTACGAAGCGAACCCGCATCGCGACGGAGGCTTTTTAACAGCTCCGCCTGTAGAACGGAATTCGCCGTCTATCCTCCAAGAAGGCCCCAGATTCGTATCAACATATCCGGTGAAGGATACAGGTCTAGAAAAGGGGCGACCTAGTGCTTCCTACGCGAGTGGAGACAATTCCGCCGTGTACCAGTAGTGCGAAACAAATATTATTGGAGAATCCGGACCCCCATCAGACAGATCATAACTATTACACTAACCAACTAAACTTTAAACCACACAGGGAATTTTATCAAACACAAAAACCGAAGACCTCCGTCCCAACTGAAAGCTGTAAACTTTATTCCCTCTAGAGGATGAACACTACTCTACTTGCAAATACTACCCTGCATCTAGTAGAACCGCAGTCCATATCACAGCGCCATGAAGGAGACCCCGAGTACGCGGAATTTTTGGATAGGATGAGAAGGGGGGAGTGTATTCAAAAGTACCATCACATATTAGATGGCGGGATAACAAGTGATCTTGAATATTTGCATGCAAGAGAGTTGTCCGCCATTTACAATAATGATCCTGGATCTTTGAGATTCTTCAATGAAGCACCTGTCATTGTAGGTAGTAAAGTTGTTCGAGACGTGATTAACACAATGCTAATTACGTACCATGCTCGGTGATTGAATGAGGGTGTTCATTTATACCACTCTTCTGATTCAGTAGAAAGCCGCTTCATGACGAGCTTCAGGATGTGGTGTGGACGCTGTCAGTGAGCCAAACTAAGGATTTTTTGGGTCAACTACCTTTGTTCCCTGGCATGAGAGTCATGGTGCTTGAAAATGTGGTGTTCAGTGTAGGCATTGTCAATGGAGCTGAAGGTGTGGTTAGAGATGTCAAATACAATGTCGACCGGAGAGGACGTCGCGTTGCGTCTGTAGTATTTGTGCACATACCTGGTTGTGGCATAAGGGTGGATGGCTTGGACGACGATGTAGTTCCTTTGTTTCCGCAATCTATGCGCATTGAATGTAAGGTGCATGGAGCAGATGGCAAGATGTCTATCCAAGCTTTCACCAGAAATCAGATACCGATCATTCCAGCTTATTCGTATACCGATTTTAAGAGTCAGGGAAGAACTCTGGATTATGTGATTGTGGACCTGGCAACAGCTCGTATGCAGGGTGTGTATGTTATGCTTTCTAGGGTGAAGTCTCTGAAAGGGCTCGCGATCTTGAGGTGGTTTCCTGCTACTAAAGTATTTCAGCGGGTTTCTCAAGAGATGCAGACAGAGTTACAGAGGATCTCTGAATTGGATGTCTTGACCAAAGACCGGTTTAACGAAGGTGTTTTTTCTCTTAGATGAGTTGGCTTTGAATACTATTTCCACATTTTGGCTGCCTTTTGTTTGGGTCGATTTCGTTTTGCATGCGTGTATGTGTGTGGGGGGGGGGAGGGGGAGAAGGTTGTTAAGACCCTTTCAAGTCATGTTAGGGAGCCTTGCCGCAGATAGAATATATGTATACAATATTCCCCACAACCTCAGCATGAAAAGGAGCCCACTACCATTGGCACCCGCATGCACAAAAACCCAATCAATCAAACCCCAATCGTTTTCTGAAATCTGATATATATATATTTAACCATGAAAGCACAGAAGCTGAAAAAGATGACGATAGAAAAATGTTTAGCATTGTAATTTGTGCCACACAATTTATGGTTCTGAGTTTGGACCAGCGTCCGATCATGGAATGTCGGTTAACCTCGACAAGAGTACGACAACGAAGTACGCAACGGGATAAGCACTACACTCCACAAACCATTTAATATTCTGTGAAAAAAGGTTTTACACAGGGCTGTAGCGTCCGTAGTAGAGTTTCGTCCATGGCCATATTTATTTGGCTCGCCCGCGGTGCCTCTCTCGTACTACGAGACTCTGAGTTCGTATCCCCAGTGACCATCTCCACTAGATTGTGGTCTTAGGTGTCAACACGACCGAGACTTCCGAGAATATGGGGAACAGAGAGGTTGGAAAACTAAGGTGCATCACTCTTGTCTATGCCACGCTGTGACTGTTCTGAATGATGCCCCAAACTAGTGGCTGTCAACCTATCAATGCTCCGTGCTTGGGATCGATAAGCCAGTGAGAACATCTTCCGGTGTCGGTTACATTTGCACGCTCTAGCTTTTGTGATGCGGTTGGCTGTGATGGGCCGAGCCGGTGCCTCTCGTTTGCTCTTTGGTACTTTCTCGAACCGAGACCGCACCTGTGATACAATTTGATCTTCTGCCGGATGAGAGTGGTGAATGTGTGCATTTTCCATGGTGGCTAAAACGAAGAAAAACGATTGGGATTTGGCACACCATTACGTTTGAATGGAGTGTTTTAGTATCTATATCGAAAATTGAACTTCAGAGATAAAAAATGAATTAAAGCGGTCTAGTCAAAGACATCGGTGTATAGTTATAGACAAGCACTTTTCATCACCCCCGATTTCTAAGCAGGTTGGCAGCGAATTCCAGTAAACCAGTCCAAAATCCATCTCCAATGTAGTCGTATGAATCTTCCGAGTCGTGCTCTATACATTGTGTCCATTAGAACTCTCTGGTTAATCACCTTGACCAAAATCCGGCCACCTGTTGGTAAAACACACTCCAATTGACTAGAAACTCTTCCCACAAAGATTAATTCCTTCACTTCTGCCTTACCAACCCATGTGGAAGGTGAAACCAGGTACGAGCTCCACACAATGAGCTTATTGGAAAGGACTTCCCGCAATTCGTACTCGTAAATGGATCGCTTACGACGCATGCTCTGCCCTGCCAAGTATGCGGTACAGAGAATGTCCCCATCCTGCAGGTAATACACGGTCTGCTCGAACTGGGTCACGTAGGGCCAGTCGTAAAGTGGTCGGGATATTTGCTTGACTTGACTGCATTAATGCAGTTAGTCACTGACATCGGCGGAACGAGCAAGATATGCAAGATTTGACCCTTGTCATTGATAGTCGAATAGCATCCTTCGCTGGGCTGTATTACAATAGATGCACTCCCCACCCCACTCCGAGTCGGACAGTAAGATATCATTGGTGCCGTATCATGATTTTTGATGACATGTGTATGGTAGGAGTATACAATGTCTCCGAGAGGAATATAGGTGAAGATGTGAAAAAAGCTGCCTTCATGAACGTTCATGACAGAGAATGCCTGGACACAAACAAAGGCACACTCCCATTTTATACTGCGTACATCGTTGACATGCCAAACAAAGAGGTTGCCATTTCAAAAGACATGAATCGGGTGTTGTATGGGCTATTTACTGTTGTATAATCCTTGCAGCTCGACGCGCCAGTCACATGATTTTGCATCTGATGTGTCGTGGCACAGATGCGAGGATATACGAAACACGGTGCACACTCTTTTGGAGAAGAGTGGCACAATGTCTGAAGCATGGCGCAGTACTGAAAGAGTGCCGCCGTTTAAATCAAGGACAGCACTTCCTAATGCAGCCCATTTCTGCACGTGGTCGGTCGTTGCCGAGAAAGCTGTGCTCGTGCTTTTCCTCCTTCCACCACCCCACGTGGCCAAATGCATGCGACGTGCCCAACAATTCACGGTGCATTGGAATGTGAGCCCAGGCTTGCGCACAAGATGGACTGCGGTGGGTAGAGCGCCAATGAGCCTTACCTCGACCCTGGAGTCTACTGTTGGCTGAAGATCGAGTGCAGGGAAATTGGGATTGAGGTGAGGGGTGTGGATGCGGATGTGAGGCAGCCAAGCAAGGTCAGTATCAAGTGTTTTAGTCATGGTCGACGTATCCTGATGCGTACGACAACGCTGCATACGCCACGGGGCAGATGCAGCGCAACCCTTCTTCAGCCAGACTACGCCGGTCTCGCGCATCCCACCCCCACCCCTTCTCTGCCTCACCTGTCCATCACATCCCACTCTAAGTACCACACCGCTTTGCACTCACACGCATGTGCCTTGTGCGAGTCACGTCGTATGGGAATGATGTGTGGTGTTGAGTCAGGTCATCCGGCGTGGGGATTGTGTGCGGGTGGAGCCGACACGTCAGTTTGCGACATGCGGTGGGCTCACTCTTCTCACCTATGCCACTGGAAGAGCGGCTAGCACTGATACCTTTGTTGTTGTGCCGGCAGGGCAAATCTCCGCGCACTGGGAAATGTGGGTTTCCTGATTCTTTTTGGTACAATATTACATGTAATACTATCTATCTCACACAGGAGTGCAAAGCGAAGCCCCCTTGTACTTCTACATACAGTAAAATGGTCTTTAGTTGGGTTACTGTATATAGAATAATTGATTTTAATTTTGTAGAGTCCAGTGGAGTCAATATACAGTGTGCCATGCTTGGTTTAAAGGGTGACACTCTTCCACATCAAGAGCGGCACTGTTCAGGCACTGTGCCGTGATTCCGAGTCAGATGGTGTGCCGCCCTTCTCGAACAGAGTGTGCGCCGTGTTTCGTCGATCTCACACGGATGCCAAATTTGGTGTGTCGCACTTGAAGCTTGGAATCCAGTGCCCACTGCTGTGCGTACGCACGGGTGCCGGTGCTTTACGTGCGTGGATCCGCTAAATTTGATGTATTCTTGTTTTGAACATTTTCGTCATGTGGTTAACGAATATGAAGTCGCGCAATACCTGTGTATGTCCGTGATTCGGAATTTCACGATGTACACGAAAAAAATAGAGGGATACGATGCTGGGCTTTATGCCTACGTAAAAAGACCGGTAGTTTCGATACACAGAGACTTACCACTTTAATGTTTTCACCAGATTCCTGTCGAATGGTCCTTAGGCTAGGTCGTTCAGACAGCAAGGTGCTACTGATCCTTTCGATGCGCAGATCAGTTAAATTGGATCTCTCTCCCATATTTTATGATATCTGAGTAGTCCTCGGGTGCAGACATACTGGAAAGTATTTGGCAACTCGGATGACGGCAGAGGGGCTCGACCAGAACCGGTACTCGAGCTTTGCATCGTATTGTATGGCTCCAAGATCACTGCTGGTTTGTGATATCGCCCTGAACTGCGTACTGCTGCCTCTGTCGCTGTTTCGCCAAATAGTGTCTCCGATCCATTGGCTCGCACACCATCGTTGCTGTTCTGATGTTCGTCAGGGACCGATGCAAGACTCTCGTCGATTTCTTGGCTCTGCTTTTGGGAGTACCCGGTATAACACGAATTGGATGCGTTCCGGAAATTGACTTCCTGATGTAAAGTATGCTGTGACGGCACCAGGTAAGGGTCGTATCCCGTGAGTTACTCTACCAATGACGAGCAAGTCTAGTATTAACCTTTTTAATTAGAGAACCGGCTTTCAAAATCAAGTCTTCCCTAGTCTGAATTTCAGCCTTGCTTGTCAGCGGACTGAATGTTGCTTTGTCCGATCTTGTTATATCCGTGCAACTCGGAGTTCCTCGGAGCTCCGATCGGACTTCCTTCGGAATTTCCGAGGGGGACTTCTATTCATCGCAAGGGACATTATGCGATGAGGGATTACCAAGTGGATTCCTTTTACTCATATTCCCTTACTTCACTCTCGGAGTTTATCCAACATCCACTTATTGTCCACGGACTTATACTTACTCATCGTTCACAAGATGTCTTGATGACTTATTGTCCACGGACTTATACTTACTAATCCTTCACAGGATTGTCTTGACGACTTATTGTCCACGGACTTATACTTACTAATCTTTCACACCTTATTGTACTTCACTAAACAATTAGCTTACTAGTATTTAAGCTAAGTAGTTTAGCCTCTGTTCTTCAGTTTGATAATTATATATGTTATTGTGTTCTCCCTTCCCAACGCAACCTGAGTCGGACTTTCCGACCTATCGGATATTTCGTGCCTCCTCCGGCCCTCCTGCATCCTTACTCGTCCTCCCGTTCTTATCTCTGGACTTGACTCTCCTTGGTCGCAAGCCGGGTAGTCGCACACTCTTGTTTGTAGTGCTTGCGAGAACGACCTTCTGATCCTTCGGAACTCCGTGACAAACTCCGACATTTTCCTTCGGACTTTCTCGGCAATTCCGATTCCCTCGGCTCAGCACTTAACAGATCTACGACACGTAGACTCAGTACACGAAGGTCGGCTGTTGCGTCCCTTTGTATGACGCACATGCTAGTGTCGAGTCCTGACACGGCTGATTCTTGATAAACCTGCAGCTGAGTTCAAGATACATCCTATTGAGATATTTCGGATGTACCACAAAATTGCTGGTGCCCTGTTTCCGCATCCACTTTTTGTTGTCTACGACCATCGAGCGCTTAAAATGCGAACGATCTGTTGTATACTGACTTACCGTTCCATCGCTCGATACTGCTTTCTTTGACGCCGTAGATAAATACGACACCGCTCTTGACAAACACTAGGCATTCCACGGCACTCAAACGGCGGGTAAGACAAGGAATAACCCCTGCGTGGGCGGCATGGACAAGGCGGAGAGCGTCCACGGTTGTTTGTGCGAAGCCGTGGTACGGTTTGTACGGTTGGGAGCTCATAGTTTTCTGTTGAATTAAAGCTTGTCTGTCCACTGCAATCAAAGATCGAGGGAAATTTGCTAAGTACGCCTTTTGTTCCTATTCTGTGTGTTGTTGTCTATCATCAAAAAGACTGACATCCTTTGGACTGGCTACTTTGCTCGCGAAGTGTCCTGATTTGGGCCATACATGATGCGGAATCTGGAGTCCGACGGGTAACAGGCTCACTCAAATAGAAATGTTTCTGCTGCCTTTGCTAGGGCCTTCTGGCCAACGACTGCTTTGGTAATCTGGTTCCTCTGTCGCTACAGCCATGTGTTACGAAGCACTTTGAGAATCTCTTGCGAATTGGTTCTCCAGGTACCATATGTGTATACAGGAAATCAGATGTATATTTGAAATTTTCATAACAGATTTGACGGCATATATTTAAGAAGGATGTGTCGAATCCTTTAAATCATGGAACCGGGTCATGGCGGTGTGGCAACCCTTTTCTTTGACAAGTACGTGATGGTGACCCTGTACGGCAGCGAGAATATAGATTAGTCCAGATACGGGACAGTGCAAACCTTCTCGGGTTTTTGTGGTAAATAGTACTATTATCCATCTCCGTTCCAAAAACAGGATAATCGTCTATTGTTTCATGGGTAACCTGGCTGCGAGGATCCAACTGGCTTGTGGGTACTGAGATATACATGTCGCTCCACTTGAGACCAGCGAGGACAAACCTCCGGTGGTCCTGCCGCCCACGATAGGAAGTCTACATGAACAATGACGTGCGAGATACCAGTGTCTGCCCTGAAAATCCCGTGCTATGAAAATTAGATTACGGGTTCATGTGTCAGGGATTATTTACGAATTCCACATTTGGCGTGATAAAATGGTCTGTCTTTGTTGTGAGTGCACGTTCAACTTGAATGCGCCAACCGTGGTTTGGACAGACCTGTCTCTCAAGTTAGTCTCAGTCTGACAGGATGATATGTTGGTATTCCGAGTGTTCGTGATGGTATGAATGTAGGATCAGAATAAATCGGTTAGCGCACTTGTTGGTTATGGATGTAGCAGCAACATCTGATTCATTACATCGATTAATGCATAGACTGTGGTCAGAACTAGATGTCTCTGCTAGGTCTTCCCCTCCTTTGATTCATGAGACAAGGTTGATTTCTCTTCTGAGTGTAATTTCCCGATTTGGAAGGTGTAATCTGACGACATAGCCACTCATCGAGAAAATAGAAAGTGTGCAGGTCTTGAGGACGTAGGGTAGAGGAGGCGGCACAGAAAGATGGAAGGAGGGAAGAAGATGGTATTTATGAGTTGAAAAGACAGCGAGAAGGCCTTGTGTGAAAAGAGGGCTTCCAGACGCTTGCAGAAGGGTGATATATATAATGATACGCAGGAAGGATTGGAGAGGTTGCTGATTCCGCCTCCAATCAGCCATCCATGGAAGGTAACAGCGTGGAAGAAAAAATCTCCACTTAAGGGCAAATATTGCGATGCGTAATAAGCTGTGCAAACACTGCACTTTGCTCGTGTCTGCGACATAGATTCGAACGCATGGAGTATTGGCGTGTGAAGGCACGAAGGCGTGAAAAGTTGTGCGGGTGTGTGGCAGGCGATGTCGACTCTCTCGGGTGTGTGAACCTTGAATAGAATGGGTGCTCGTGCGCTTCTGCCTTCTTGCGAAGTTGGATATATAAAAGCAAATACGGGGTATGGAAAGTGGATATGAGTGCTGACGAAGGACAGAGTCGCGAGTATGCCTACCATTCAGCTACTGGATTAGCTCGTTTGAGGTTCATTTGACCTCTAGCGTGTGTGCGAACATCTTGTCCGTAGAACGGCAAAGATACGAGGCACACTCTGTATGGGTTTGTCCATAGCATGTTAATGGAGGGCATGGATCCGCACAAGATCCGTGCAGTAGACAAAAGGGCTCGGTCCTGATGACCGGTGTCCATAGCTTGTTTCGACCCCGTGGAGGGCGATGGAAAGTTAGATCGGAACGATTGCTTCCTTTGCTGTCAAAATGAACTGGATGGTGTGCTGCTGATGACAGACACCAATGGATTGGAGATCCTGCGCAGATGGTCGGTTGTGAGTTGCCGATTCGTGAGACGAGTGTTTAATCGTACGCGTGCCATTCGGACACTTTAGTTTCTCTGTGTGCTGTAGTCAGACGATGTGCTTGTGCGGTCTGACTAGCAGTCCGTGCTGGCTGACATGTGTCTGGGATAGATATCACCCCGCCGCACATACAATCCCTCTGCAATAGATCGTTATGCGCTTCATCGTGCCCACCCCGTGCCCACCCCCACATTGTACCTCGCAGATCGACAAGTTGCTTAGATGGGATTGATGTAGACAGAAGAGGGCCAGAGGTGGGACGTAGGTGCCCTTCTGCTATGGGGTCGACGGGATGGAGATGGGGATAGGGATGGAACGGTGCATCCGTGCGTGTGAAGTCTGGAGGAAGAAGGGTGGTGCAAGATTCGGGCAGGGCTCCGAACAGACGTTCATGTAGATACTGGAGAGCGTCGCCGACGTACAGGAAGAGGGGTCTATCCTCACGAGTACACAAAGCTGGGAGAATCGGCCATATATGTCGGTGCCTGGGGCATTTGTATCATGCAACACATGGAAGTGCTTGCACTCACGATAAATGGGTTTATGCTGCAGCCGCGAAATTAGTAGGGATACGGTGAGCTGTTATAATACTGTCTTGACCGACTCGAAGTATGGACATGGGTGATTGCGTGTGATAGCTGCTGCCGGCCACCGCAGCTGAAAGCGAAACAACACGTCCATGAGGTAACTGCGCGTCAGCACGAAAGTGGGTCCTGACGAGGCAGGATCGATCTCAGTGGATGTCGAGCAGTGAATTGTATCTCTCCTTCTGCTCCAGATTGTCTTCCTTCCTAAATCACTTGTCGATGATGCAGATGGACCAGAGGGTACAACACTTTGAGAATCCCTCCAGGTTGTGCGTAGACAGGAGAAGTGGCATGGGTCTCGGTGTAGATCTGGAAAAATTAGAAGTCAGTAAGCAAATGAGGTCATAAAACAGATCCCCCCATGCGGGTTGTACTCCGGATGAGAAGACAGGCGGCCCCATGCTTTGCCCATGCTCGAGATTGTGTCTGTGCCTATTCGTGTCGCTGCATGAATTTTCAGGCGCAGACCGACGACCTGAGCGTGAAGCCATAAGCACGATAGATGGATAATTGATGTCGGGCCTATGGCATGACTGCTTAGACACATGGTGTATCTTTTTTCCTTCTTTTTCGACACAGGATGCCTTGCACAAGTAGATGTTGGTGTGTGAAACAAGAGGAGAACAGAGCGACATGTAGCTCAAGCGCGTGAGGGGACCAGTGAGAGAGAGAGTTATATTTGGAATATTTTGGGATTTTCCAGAGTAAAACAAGCAGGAAAACAGAAGAACAATGTTTGTTGTAAGCAAAGCGGTGATGGAGTTTGTGTCTGATTGTCATGTCCTGTCGAAAAGGAGTCCCACCGCTCCATCACTGTTTATCTCTTTCGTCAATTTTTCACTCAAACTCGGTCCACCTTGATTGAGGCTCCCTACTGCTTGCTGTGCGATGTATTTTCTACCTTTAAAGCTCCATGTCATTCACCAGGATCTTAGATCATTGCCTTGTGCGTTTAACATCCATTGACATGCGTGATGATATAGAGCTGTTCTTGCTCTTTGCATGTATGTCATGGGTGCAGGGTTGACCACGCCACATGCGTTGTACCTGTTATATACCGAGCCGAGGAACTCCGGACCGGAGAGACCGGAGGATCGGAGGACCGGAAGATCTCCGGGGCTGTATACGGGGGATCACAACACCACAGAAAGGTAAGGGTGAGTGACTACCTTGACCAGCAGGAATCCGAAGAGGGGACCGGAGTCGGAGTACCGGAGGAGAGTAGAGAATGCAAGGGCGACTCAGGGCGAGGAGAAAAGCCAAGCAACATTAATTATCAATCTGATGTACAAGACGTATTAAAGTGATATATATACTAAGTAGTTAATTGTATTCCCAAATAGGAAGGAGGGTGGTTCTTGACAATAAGACAAGTCAGGTGGGCTGATGGGAAGTTGTAGGACAATAAGAAAGAAGACAAGAAGACGGATAAACGGGAAACGCTCAGTAATCCTTCATTGCGTAAAAACCCGATTCGTCCGGATGACCGGGTGGCTCCGGTCAATGACCGGAGCCTAGGGATGACCGGACATGACCGGACGTGACCGGAAAGAAGTCGGTCGACTGAGGGAGGCTGCATGGATATAACAGTACCACTGGTGAGAATACCTTTGTTGGTGAGCCTCTCATTTCTGCTCGGTATTTCACTTGTACTTGGCATGGTATTGCACGCCGTTGTACTGCAACGACAACGTCTGCATCTACTGATGATGACACTGACCAGACCTCTGTCGCTTTTGGGAAGGGGCGATAACAATGAGCCTGCTGTTTCTGTGTTCGGGTGTGTGCTATTTCTTTTCTCGTGTGCTTCGTCTCACTGTTACATGCATGCAAAATGTGTGTACTCATGTATATATAGTCCGGGAAGCCTATGACAGATTAACCTGTCATAGTGGCCTTTTGGCTCAGTTGGTAACAATGCTAGCTCCCGGGCACGTTACGTAACAGTATGACAGGTTTAAACCGGTCGCGAGTTCAAACCCTGGTGGTGGCATATTTTTCTGGCCTGGAGCACTTGATTTAATTTGTCATCATTTGAACTCGGTAACATCCGGCAGGTCAATCATGTGACCTGGGGTCTATTATGTATCATTTGGTCTTTGGAAGTGCACCCGGGGTTCCGTCCCCGGTCCGGCCCATTTCAGGTTTCCATTCCATTCTGGAACATCTCGGATCCATTCTAGGATCATTCCGCACTTCGAGGGCTCAGTGCCTAATTGGGGGGCACTGTTACATGCATGCGAAATGTGTGTACTCATGTATATATAGTCCAGGAAGCCTATGACAGATTAACCTGTCATAGTGGCCTTTTGGCTCAGTTGGTAACAATGCTAGCTCCCGGGCACGTTACGTAACACTCACCAACATTACGATAAACTAGTGTGGCCTCTTCTCCCAATCCATCCTCTGTATCATCCTTCACCACAAGAATGTGCCTACGATGGCTCAACATCCATGCCAGTCGTCGAGACGCTACTGCCACCGTCAAGGGTGTCGATACATCCTGTCACTAACTAAACGAGCCCAGTGTATATCTATATTTGTCCTGTGTTCTGGCTCTTCTTTTTCGATTCACTTCCTGTGATATGGTTCGCCACTTGTTTCTGCAGTATTTTGTGACTTATGTGTGCTGTGCTTTGCTCGTCTGTATGGTGTTCTTCTGTGTGTGCAAGTGCAGAGGAGCGTGTACGGTGCTCTTTTAACTCAACTTGTGGGCCACTTCTGTGACTTCTCAAAGGTGGTCGTGGTGCACATCTCTGTGTGTGCCTCTTGCAATCGTACTCAACATTTATTGATGGCTTGGTTTTCCTTGTAGCTGTATATTTGCCATTGTATTCTATGCAGGCGTATTTGTTCTTTCTATCGTGGGTTCTTCATGTATAACAAGCATTGTGGACCAACTATATGAGTATTTAGTCTACTGTTCAACGAGTCATGTTCTAGTGGTTAGTGACTCTGAGCGGTTGTAGTAATAGATATGTGTTGAGTGTCTGCTTTTCTTATGTGATCCCATCACCTGCATCACTTCTACATACATGTATAGGTACGTAATTTAGGACAAGATTTGCGGTAAGCTACAAGATACACTGCTTTTTCGAAGCGGAGCAACACGGGAGAAGAGAAGAAATTCGAGTTAGATGGCCGTAGCAGAGTTTTTCTGTGGGTTGAGGGTAATCAGATTTGCATCACGTCTGGATCGCAGACTCGTGCATGCACTACAGATAATTTCCGATAGCAGGCCCACGAGGTGAAGGAGAATGGGAGGGATCAACCTGTCGGCTCGTCTGTGGTTGATCGCGTTGTATAGCACAATTAGGTGTCACTTGACGGAAGCAGGTGGAGGTGGATGACAGGGACAGCAACGAAGACGAGCAGGGCACGGATTGAGATGAGGAGTATATTATCTGAATGATTGTTTATATTATCGCCCTCTGGGCAGACCTGGTTCCTTCGGTGGCTATTTTAATGTTATGTTATCAACAAACAACAATACTTGTTTGCCTCAGTTGGAATTTTTCATGTATTCTGCAGCATTTGTCATTTTGATGTTGTTGCACATTCGACCCTGCTAACTGTTGTTTTATTTTTAATTTTGCAACCCATCATTCGGTGGTTATTTTAATGCTGACACTGGTTGAAGGTTTCAAGTTTTTGAGTGAAAAAACTGGTGAAAAATATTTAGAATTTTGCAGAAGTTTTTCGCCGAAAAAACAGGTGAAAAACTTAAAAGTTTTTCAGGACCTTTTCAACTTGGAATCACCGTGAAAATGAGAAATAAAATTCATAGTTTCTTTTCAAAGAATTTCACCACTAATATTTCGGATATTACAGAACTTTTTTGCTGAAAAAGCAGGTGAAAAATTTAAAAGTTTTTCAGGACCTTTTGACTTGGAATCACCATGAAAAATGAGAAACAAAATTCATAATTTCTTTTGAAAGAATTTCACCACTAATATTTTCGATGTTACAGAACTTTTTCGCCTAAAAAGCAGGTGAAAATTTAAAAGTTTTCAGGACTTTTTGGACTTGGAATCACCATGAAAATGAGAAACAAAATTCATAGTTTCTTTTGAAAGAATTTCACCACTAATATTCTCAATGTTACAGAAGTTTTTTCACTGGTTGAACATTTCAAGTTTTTTGGTGAAAAACTAGTGAAAAATGTTTTGAATTTTCCAGCAATTTTTCAGTGAAAAACCAAGTGAAAAACTTGTAACTTCTTCATGAATTTTTTGAACTTCAAAACTTTTTCAGCACTTTTTCAGAAAATTTTCACAAGGTTCAAAAAGGTCACCAAAATGTTTCAAGTTTTTTCACCTACTTTTTTGGCAAAAAATTACTGTAAAATTCAAAACATTTTTCACCAAAATTTTCAGTGCAAAACTTGAAATGTTCAACCAGTGTTTGCCGAAAAAACAGGTGAAAAACTTGAAACTTTTTCAGGACATTTTCGACTTGGAATCACCGTGAAAAATGTGAAATAAATTTCTTAGTTTCTTTTGAAAAGTTTCACCACTAATTCATACACACACTGGTTGAACATTTCAAGTTTTTTGGTGAAAAAACTAGTGAAAAATGTTTTGAATTTTACAGCAATTTTTCAGTGAAAAACCAAGTGAAAAACTTGTAACTTCTTCATGAATTTTTTGAACTTCAAAACTTTTTCAGCACTTTTTCAGAAATTTTTCACAAGGTTCCACTGGTTGAGCATTTCAATTTTTTCACCTTCTTTTTCAGTGAAAAATGTTGTTTATTTTTCAGACATTTTTCACTGAAAAAGAAGGTGAAAATTTTAAAACTTTTTCAGCACTTTCTCAATTCAAGGTGAAAAATTCGAAATAAAATAAGAAAGTGATGAAAATGTTTTGAAAATTTCACCTGCTTTTTCAGTGAAAAATGTGTGAAAAATAAACAACATTTTTCACTGAAAAAGAAGGTGAAAAAATTGAAATGCTCAACCAGTGGAACCTTGTGAAAAATTTCTGAAAAAGTGCTGAAAAAGTTTTGAAGTTCAAAAAATTCATGAAGAAGTTACAAGTTTTTCACTTGGTTTTTCACTGAAAAATTGCTGTAAAATTCAAAACATTTTTCACTAGTTTTTTCACCAAAAAACTTGAAATGTTCAACCAGTGACATTTGCAGGCAGAAACTGTGGTGAAAAACTTGAAACCTGAACTTTCAAGTTTTTCACCACAGGTTCCACCTACAAAAATACAATCAAATGTCTGAAAAAAGTTTGATGAAAGATGGTAAAAAATTAGAAAAGCAGATAGCACTTTTTTCAACATTTTTCAGAGTCATTTATTTCTTATTTTTCACTAAAAAAAGATGGCAAAAGAAACCTCATTTCATACTGATTTTTTGGCGTAAACAATGGTGAAAAACTCAAAATATTTTCCCCTCAAGATCAGAATGAGATATGTGAAATAATGTTCAGGGATCTGTGCTGGATCATCTTCAGATATTGACAGGGAGACTGGCCATTCATTTTGAGATACAAGGCCAAAACCCCAGCTCCCTACTTGCTTCCCATCCCTTTCCTGTGGTATATATTTCATTTCTTGCTGCCCCTGAATCAGAAGTCAGACTCTGAGGAGGATGAGTACAATGATTACCGTGAATCAAGCCTCAAATGTGAACTAGACCACTACAATGATACCATTTGTTGTGATATTGACAAAAATCCGGTATGGCACTTGTGAAGTGGCGGGGGAGGTTGGGATTATGACCTGCAACAACTCAAAGCAGTGAGTTGGCAGATTGGGCCAGGGAGGAGTCAGTGTAGTGTCTGTGATACACAGAGGGGTTGAAGCTAAATGTCGAGGAGTCACACAATCAAAGGATCACAGAAACCATAAGTCTGGATATGCACTCCCTGCCGCATGTGATACGGTCCTGGAGTCCTGAATTCACTCCTTTCGTCCATGAAATCCACTATGCATCTCTCTGCTTTGGTTTTCCATTGGAGGGTCCACTAAGATATCAGAAACTGTTCATATTATATTTTCATAATAGTTATTCCATGGATCACTGGGCAAGGCTCATTGGGACGGGAGAACATCTACTTCTAACTACCTTTACATGGCCTACACCACCATTTGAAAAACTCCTTTTGTCCATGTTTTCGGTCCAACATTTGTAAGTATTGGTCTGATCCTCACAAAATGTCACCCAAAACATTGTTGAAACGCAAAGTATTGAATCCCTCGATGCTTCGACAACATGTATCTTCTGGGATATATAGTGCACACAATATTTCACCAATGTTCCTCAAAGCCTTGAGGAAGTGTTAAATACCGAGCGGAAGAGTAAGGAATAAGTCTGAGGGGGTAACGCCGATGGACTCTGGGATATGGAGTCTGAGGATCGGAGTATCGGAGTTAGAGCGAGCACCACAAGAGCGGAGGGTGCACTCACTACCTGGGCTGGAGAACATAGAGAAGGAGAGAAGGCCGGAGATCGGAATCTGGAGTCCGAGTCAGAGCAGAGTGAATAGCCAAGCAACATTAACAATCAAACTGAAGTACAAGCAAGTTATTTATACTAAGTAAGTCATTGTAATCCCAAACAAGAAAAGTGTCAGGACCGTATGGTTGTAACAATAAGTGGTAGTCCATATACGGTAAAAGAAAAGAAGACGGAAGTAAAACAATAAGATGGACGTCCACATGAGTAAGAAAGTTCATCACAAGAACAGATAAACAGGAAACACTCAGTAATCCTTCATTGCATGAAAAACCCGATGATCCGCTCAGACCAAAGTCATCCGAGCTACTCTGGAGTTATCGGAGTTTCATAGGTGCGTATCGATCATAGTCATCCAATTGACCACAAAAACCATCCTTGCCACCCACTGCGGGGCCACAGATTGAAAATCCGAATTGCAGGCAGAAATGGGCCTGCAAACAGGTATTTAAATTCCGCTGAAGCCATTGTAAGATGGATTATCGATTGGAGGGTCACCACAGGTGCGTATGGATCGTAGTGATCCAAATGACCACAAAAGCCTTGCGTGCCACTCACCGCGGGGCCATGGATTCAAAATCCGGACTCAAAATAGCCGAAAATGGCTGTTTCCACAAGTATGTAAATTCTGCTGAAGCTATTGTTGGATGGATTTTCGATTTGAGGGTCACCACAGGTGCGTATGGATCATAGTGATCCAAATGACCACAAAAACCCTCCTTGCCACTCACCGCGGGGTCATGGATTCAAAATCCGGACTCAAAATAGCCTAAAATGGCTGTTTCCACAAGTATTTAAATTCCGCTGAGGCCATTGTTGGATGGATTTTCGATTTGAGGGTAACCATAGGTGCGTATTGATCATCGTCATCCAATTAACTACAAAAACTATCCTTGCCACTCACCGCAGGGCCACAGATTCAAAATCCGAATTGCAGGCAGAAATGGGCCTGCAAACAGGTATTTAAATTCCGCTGAAGCCATTGTCAGATGGATTCTGGATTGGAGGGCCACCACAGGTGCGTATGGATTATAGTGATCCAAATAACCACAAAAGCCCTCCTTGCCAGTCACTGCGGGGCCATGGATTCAAAATCCGGACTAGCCCTCCAAAAGGCTTCTGGTGTGCAACAAAGTCTTGCAGAAGTCCTTCAGCAGTTATCAGGCAGGTCTGAGGGTTGGGTTTAAATAAGGATTGGGGAGCACAATATTTTACAGTGGTCATTGCATCTGAGACTTGCTTGCTTGGGAGTGCTGCAATATGGCAGAATGGAACCAAGTTTTGCCCCTAGGAGGCTACAAACATTTGCTGCCAAAAGCAGAAGGCTTCTATATTAGTAATATTACTCAAGGCACTGTGGAGCCTGGGACCTCTTAAGTAGGGTTCAGTACTACAAAAGAACCCCCCTAATAGAGTGTTTACATAATGAAATAGGTGTCTCCTTAACTGCCATGCATGCTGACTGCACTGAGCCAGCGTCTCCTCCTGCCGCGACCTGCCCGCAATCTAACAGCCAAATCGGTCAGCATGCACTGCAGTTGATTTGACCACTCTTACCTCCCACACATGGCAACTCCATTCATCCGACTTCGACCTCTGACTGTGCACTGTACCCTCTTGCCTGCTCGACTTCATCTACAGCCCGGCCTGCCCAGTTCGCCCTTGACCCCAAATACCTCTGCACGCCTACCTTGCCTGCATGTCCAGTGAATCACCAATGCCTCCCGCCTGTGACTCCTACCCTGCCTCGCACCGCCGACCGACCGCGCACGATTGCGCCTGCACCTGTGCCTGGATCCGCACCATGTCCTACCCTCGACCCTCCCCACATCAAACACGCACACCTGAATCTGTGCTCGCGTGCACTTGCCTGGCACCCTTCCGCGACCTCGACATGCAATCACCCAAAGATGTGTTGTCTGGGCGTTGCACGCATGGACCATGGCTCATTCACACACATGGACCACATCCCGAACGCCTGGACTCGCCGAGTCCACACACTTGCACCCAGTCGGCTGCAGAGCAACACACTGTGTGGGCATCGAGTGTGCACGACTCTGGCAGCATAGATCCAGGCTCTAGCGCTATGTTATATCCATGCACAAGATCCGAACTCTGTTCACTTTCAAACTCCAGATCATCTCCGAACTCCGAACTCCGGACTTTCGGACTTTCTCGGACTACTTCCCATCCAAGCAGATCATCGGCTTCTTACGCACTGAAGGATGACTGAGTGGTTCCCATTTATTCGCTCATCTGTTCTTCCTTTCTTTTGTCTTGAATTTCTCTTCCTCAACACTGGTTTTGTTTTGGCCACACCATTTCGGACTTTTCTTTGGACTTCGTTTCGGACCCTCACTCATTCAAATCATCCATAACTTCCAACTCCTACTTCTCGGCATCCACGGATTTTCAGATTTTCGGACTTGTACAATGGTACCACTCTGAAGACCCTTGAGGGTAAGGGTCTTAAGAGGGGGATACTGTTATGTATGTGCAAGTCCGACCAGATATTACCGATTTGTCAGCTCTGCCGATCATGCCGCCATCTCTGGAGTTTATCTGACTTACTCATTCCATCTTACTCACTGGCCTGTCGGCTCTTTGTCAACTCCGACCAGAGTTATTGCACTGGTTGAGCATTTCAAAATTTTCACCTTCTTTTTCAGTGAAAAATGTTGTTTATTTTTCAGACATTTTTCACTGAAAAAGAAGGTGAAAATTTTAAAACTTTTTCAGCACTTTCTCAATTCAAGGTGAAAAATTCGAAATAAAATAAGAAAGTGATGAAAATGTTTTGAAAATTTCACCTGCTTTTTCAGTGAAAAATATGTGAAAAATAAACGACATTTTTCACTGAAAAAGAAGGTGAAAATTTTGAAATGTTCAACCAGTGTTGTTTACAGACTACTTACTAATCATTCACAAGATGTCTTGACGACTTATTGTCCACGGACTTATACTTACTAATCTTTCACAAGATTGTCTTGACGACTTAATTGTCCATGGACTTATACTTACTAATCTTTCTCACCTTATTGTCTTTCACTAAACAATTAGCTTACTAGTATTTAAGCTAAGTAGTTTAGCCTCTGTTCGTTAGTTTGATTATTAAAGTTCTTCATCACTAAATGGCATTGGCCGGATTGACTCTAACTCCATCACCGTCCCTTACGATCTAAGCTCCAGACTTATCCAACTCCAGACTTAGCCAACACTGGTTGAACATTTCAAGTTTTTTTGGTGAAAAAACTAGTGAAAAATGTTTTGAATTTTACAGCAATTTTTCAGTGAAAAACCAAGTGAAAAACTTGTAACTTCTTCATGAATTTTTTGAACTTCAAAACTTTTTCAGCACTTTTTCAGAAATTTTTCACAAGGTTCAAAAAGGTCACCAAAATGTTTCAAGTTTTTCACCTACTTTTTTGGCGAAAAATTACTGTAAAATTCAAAACATTTTTCACCAAAATTTTCAGTGCAAAACTTGAAATGTTCAACCAGTGCAACTCTGATAGTTCTCGGGCTTCTGTTTGTCAGTCAGCGAACCCCAGTAGTCGCACACTCTCTGTAGTGTTGTGAACCCTGACTGTTCTAGCCGATCAGACTTCCATCTCCAACGATCCCCAGCCTGGCATATAACACACTAAGTACTTATCTAGGTAGTCAGTAATCGAGGTTTTGACATAAAATTTTACAGAATGCTTATTTTTTCGATTGGAGTTTCGGGGCCAGAGCGGTTGGGGCTGGCGAGGCAAGTAGATAGTCAGTAATTAGAAGAGTAAGAAAGCAACAAGGTGCTTAGCAGGGGTGCAGAACGCGCTGGAGTCGTGACACATGTTGTGCGTGTTTGAATAGAGGTGAGCGCTTGGGTATCCAACAAAATGCGACATGAAAACACATCGCACATGTCGTTTTGGGGAAGGATGAGGTCCTAGGAAAAAAATAACAAATCAGTTTGTGAAGCCAGAAAGAGATTAAAAGTACATTTCTTACCGTGCAAGTCGGTCTCTCAGGGGATTCAGTACAAGAGACTTCCAAACACGGCGAGCCAAGGAGCAGGTAATGACGAGACGTACTGGGGAATAGAAGTGCTCGTGGTTCTGGTCAGATTTCGGAGGGATTGCTTGGTGTAAGCACAGGCGCTAAATGGTCCAATCTCTGAGCGTTGGTGGGCAAGTCAGGATATTGGACTGGGGGGAAGACATTAGCACAGCATCAAGAGCAGAGATAGATAAAATGAAGGCATAACTGCTGCAATCACACCACACTCACCTGTGGATGGAGCCGAAGTGACAATAGAAAATATCTGAAAAGCAAATATTGGTCAGTACAAAGCAAGGGAATGATACAATACACAATTGTTTACCTTGTAAGCATTGAAGGAGAATGATTCAAGCTTGGATTGCTTACCCAGTAGTGGACTGCGATATATATAAATGCATGCTGAGGTAAAATGATAGTAATTATTGGAGATAGATGTCGATGGTGGACATCGGGGATGGATGTGTCAATAAATGCTGAAAGAAACAATTGAATTTTGAATAGAATGATATACTTCAAGTCATGTATGCAAACTTTCGGCCATTTGAACTCGGGCAGATGGTAACACATTGGAACTAAGTTAAGTATTAGTGCTGGAACAGGGTAAGTTATGGTTGAACGAGATGTTCTCATACTTTGAATACGTCGTTTGAGTACACACTCGATGGATGCCGAGATAGGACTGAGTCGAAGTAGATATGAACTAAATTAGAAATTAAGCAAGTCAGTACAGTCAGAATAACAGTATGTGATACAATTACAGACCTGATAATCATTGAAATGACACACTTCAAGCGTAGATTATCGATAAATAAAGTCAGTAACACTGGTTGAGCATTTCAATTTTTTCACCTTCTTTTTCAGTGGAAAATGTTGTTTATTTTTCAGACATTTTTCACTGAAAAAGAAGGTGAAAAATTTAAAACTTTTTCAGCACTTTCTCAATTCAAGGTGAAAAATTCGAAATAAAATAAGAAAGTGATGAAAAGGTTTTGAAATTTTCACCTGCTTTTTCAGTGAAGAATGTGTGAAAAATAAACGACATTTTTCACTGAAAAAGAAGGTGAAAATTTTGAAATGTTCAACCAGTGTAACAGAACGCAAAAGATAATACAGTTGCATTTGTCACAATGCATTACGTCATAATGCATAATTGTCATAATGCATACACTTTTGGTGTCCACTGACTCGGTGGGCAGGGATTTTATGCAATTTTGTCATAATGCATATTGCATAAGGTTTGGGAGGGTCATTATGCATTTTTTTGGTTCGAATTTCGATCAGACCGGGCTTCCAGCGAGCCATTTTGGCGAATTGAACGTGATCACGGGTCAGGACTGGTCGGGAAGACTCGGCTTCGCTGTCCCGGACATTATGTTTGCAATCACCAGACAAACCAAACATCAAACGAAAATTTTTCTCATGTCTCAGGTTCAGCACGAAGAAGCTGTCGCCCGTGGGGACTTCATCGAAATTGACGACGACTCTGAGGATGAAGCCAATGACATTCCAGAGATTGGAACCACCGAAATTCTCAAGCTGTGTCGGACGATGGAGAGTGTTTGTTTGTCGAAAGGAGACCCGGGGCAAAGCATGGAGCTGAATTGGGCACTTCGGCTGTTCCGAGGGCATGTCCAGCAGGAGGATTTGACGAATGCAAGGCAGTTGACCTTGATGGAGGCCTGGGGCATGAAATCCAATGCTTAGAATGTAGTTAAATGGTAAAAACAATCGTTTTCTCCGAAATGTTCCGGGCTGTGACACGGTGTCACCCGAATGTCACTATGTGTGACAAATCTCGGAATGCATATTGCTCATAATGCATAGGGTTTTGGTGTCCACTGGCCTTATGCATTATGAGCTATCCAACTGTATCATCATACAGAGACAAGTTTTAATTGAACCAAACTTTAGAATACGTTGAACATGTCGTATGAATACACCACTCAAGTTCAGACGTGGCCGAGTTGAAGTAATGATGAAATAAATCTGAAAGTAGGGAAATCAATTGATGCAAGTGAAAGTGACATTACAAAACATGATAACTGACCTTGTAAATGTCTAAGGGGCATAATAAAAGGCTGTATTACTTGTAAGATCAGTCAGTTAAAGTATTTGAGTGATAACGGGGTCAGAAAGATAGTACCGGGGCATAGGGCTGATATGGGAGGTTGGGTCAATAGTCGGAATCTGAGGTGAATCGGTCAGTAAGGATCAAACTAAACAATTGTTAAGTGAATTATAAAGACATATAGTCATAGTTTCGGTGTTTAAAACTCTGGGAACCAGGCTTGGATGAATGCAGATGTGCGCTGTGGCCTGAACTTCGCCCACTGCCTCTGCTGGATTTCAAACAAGGGGACATGGTGGAAGTACGACTCACCAAGCTCGTCGCCTTCGGGTCTCAGGCCGGGTGCACGTGCACACTAAATCCAGTAACACCAACCTGACCACTTTTTGAAGGCCTTCAATCCTTAAGCTTAAGGCCTTATACCCTGGAAGGCCTTCAAGGTTCAGAAAATCCGATTTAAGGGCTTAAGGATGAACACTGGCCATGGACTCGGACTGTGCTGGGGATTGACCTTGATGTGGATTGGGCACCCACTATTGGCACTGAGCGGGCCAGCAATTCTCCCTAAACGTCTTTGTGCAGAATCCCGGTTCACGGCACACTGAAGGATTTGTGTTAGCTAACAGATTTACCATAGACATTTTACATAATTATTACGTCACTTGCTTCCGGGTTCTGGTGTCACGAGAGTACATGAGCAGCCGTCCCGATCATTACATAATCACCTTCCTTCTCTCCCTCTTACCATGACAATCCCCTGGTTTCACTCGCGTCTTGCATCCCACACACTGAGTTTTGAGCCCATATCGAGCTAAGTATTCTATTATCTCTTGCTCACTGATTATTCTGTTCTTAGAGTCTTCCACTCGTTCTACGAGAGGGAGACAACTGTCTATGACTCAGCAGCTCTGCCAGTTTGACCTGGACACCACCTCGGTCCCAGAGAGGACCAACCTTCTCTTCTTCAACGTGTTGTGCCACTCGTTCTCGTCAGGGCATATTACGAAGCTGCGCTCTACTGGCCACCTACACCAGAGTGGTGTATTCTCTATGGCTCGAGTCCAGTGGCAATTGAGCGGACAGCTGCTGATGCCACCGGTGTGTGCGTGTCGACGATTTGGGTGGGAGGTGTCACAGGTGTGTGTGGCGGTGTAGACAGAGCAGATGAGCCACGGATTATACAGATGCAGCAGCATCAGCCCTACAACCATGTGCAGTTTCTTTTTGTCAGTACCTCGAGGTTTCTGCAGAGAGTACATACACAAATAGTAGCATAGGTGTTCATGAATGCCTATTGATGGTGCTGAACGCCTGCTCTGGGTTTGAACACCTATTACTGGATGAACACCTGGACCGTCGCCTATTATTTCTGATGGCGGTGATGCGTGGCTCTGAACGAAGTCACAGTAACACTTCCCACTCTTTCTCTCGCCACCACCACCGCTCCAGGATACCAACACCACACTGCAAGCATGATGAGGGCAGTCAAAGCTCACAACGTCAAGGCAGACGATTACCCACAGTGTGCCTTATCCATCTCCCTGCAGGTGCATCCCACGCCACCTTCCCCCCCCTGCTCGTACTCACACATCCATGTATGACCCGACGTGTCTGTGTGCACAACCCACACATGTCGCCAACAGCGTGTTGTGTGCATGCAGATGCAGCTCGCGTGCATGTGCAATTCACATTGTGTGTGTGCTGGCCACCATTGAGCAACCTTAACCAGGTCGGCTTAGATCTAGTAACTCAAGTACACTATCCCAGGGAGGATATGTACTCTAAGTAGCTGGTCTTGTCTAGATGAAAGGCCTTAAGGATGAAAAGTAACAAAAATGCGATTTTCATGTGTGTGTAGATACATGCCTTATCAATGGGCGGCGTGCTCTGCCCCCAGTGTCATGCCATTGATGCTGCTCTCGCACTGCAATGCAACACATGCACCGCTCGAGCACTGCCCCAAGCGCCGTGACACCCACAGGTGGGATGAGGGGGAGGGATTTGGTGCGTGTTTTGGTGGCTTACGTCTGCATCCTCTGTGAGGGCGCAGGGGAGGCGTGTGGGGCAGAGGAAGAGGTGGTGGAGGTGGTGGAGGAGGAGGAAGAGGTGGGGGACAGGATAGATGTGAGGAGGTGGTCGACCCTAGACATGAGGAGGTGTTCGACCCACGCAAGGTACATGTAGTAGTACTTTGTCAGGGCAGGGCCTGGTGCATCTGTCAGCCATTACTCAGATACTTACAAAGATGATGCACCCATCATCCCCATGTACCGGCGCAGGTCGGAGGCACGTGTGCAGCGTGGGGAGGTGTGGGCAGAGAGGGCTGGGTGTTTCTGCGCGAGGATGAGCTGTGAGGATGGGTTAGTTGTTGTATGTGGTAGGTGATGAAAGGGAGACATAGGGAGAAGGAGGGAGGGAGGGGGAGAGGATGCAGGTATATACAACAAATAAGAATCAATGAGAGCGCGTCAGCCACTGCGCGCGCTAGTCCATGCATGTGTGCACTCCACTGCACACAAATGCCTGATGGGATGAAGCAAGGAGAACAGAAGATGGCACCACAAAGCAGAGGATCAAGAGTAGAGTGGCATGGCCAGCCCAGAGAAAAAGAACACAAAAAGAGACAGGGATTGGGAGGTACTCGTTCTTGTGGCTGAGGAGTCATGGATGTATCATTGCATGCATCAGCAACATGACAAAATACTTGTGATCTGGTACATCTTTTTTGACTTTTTTGTCCTGCATGAAAAAAATTATATCACAAAAATGATGCCTAGAAGCCAATGGAGTATGTCAATTTTTTTTCTGGAGGTCTTGTGGTGTTTTTGACATAGCCTGTGGTCTGGCAATCTGGTGTCCTTTTAAGGCTTGCTCAAGCTTGTACAAGCTTGAGCAAGCACTGGCAAGTAAACTGTTAAAATCCCAATGTGCACTCCCAAGTGTCCATGGTAATGCATGCACAATGCAGGGCTTTGCTAACACCAGAAGCAAGCCAGAAGACGCTGGTGCCTCGCCGGTGAGGCACTTGGAAGAACTGAAAGCAGGACACAACAGGAAACAGATAGAACAGAAGGAAAGTGGGAAGAATAAGAGAGGAGGGTTACACGTGTCAGCCACCAAGGGGCTTGGTGACAGGTCCCATAGCCAGTAAACCACAGAACAGGAGAAGAGAAAACGACAAAAAAGAGAAAGCCACTCACCGCCTTCCTGAGCGCCCGGTTGACCTCGCCCTCGATGCCTGTCGCCACTGAAGCCCCCATCACGCACCACAAGCCCTAGCTGTGTCAGCACGCACCACCCGCGGCATTCGGCCCCTGGTGCCAGCTCCCAGCTCCATACAGTCGCATAGCTATCTCTGCCATGGCCCCACCCCCACCCCGCCTTCGATTGCATATTTTTTTAAGATTTTTCCTGGGTTATCTAAGCAGGCACCAAAATTTACGGCCCTGCCATAGGGGGAAAAAGAAAAAATGCCTCTTTCTGAGGGAACCACTCGATTTTATATAGGCATGTAGCCCCTGATGAGATCTTTTGTTCAAGACAGTTTCCGAGTGTCAAAAAAACAATTGATTTTTTTGTGGGCTTTGTTTGGCCGCTCTTGGTGTATGTGCTGCACATCAAACTGATGTAAGCACTCCATCTTCTCAATCCCGAAATTTTTCTAGGAGTTATAAGTGTCTATTGGGGCTAGGTGTGAGTAGGGTAAGGCTCCAACCATTTAGTTTTCGTTTATGGAACCCTGTAAACTAAACGGAAACGGTTAGAAAACATTTATAAACCATTTAAAACAGTTTATCAACAGTGTTTTCCACCGATTTTTCCGAACCAGTGGATGTATCGTGCTGTCAGGTCTTTATTCTTTCAAGTATTGCCTCTTATCATTGTGGGAATTGCAAAGGACCTTGGCTGAAACAGAGCACATGCCGGCAACAGAGCACTACAATATTAATTGACACTGGATGCAGGGTGCAACCAGAGTTACCTTGCTTGTCAAGGTCTCTCCACCCTCATAATGGATGCACTTTTCGACTCACCCGCTGATCCGATTTTCCCCGATAAATGACCTCATTCTTTTTATGTAGTCATTATTCTCCTCCGCTACTGTGCTGTTCTAGTCTTCATTCTATCCCACCATTTCAACGTCTTCTCGTTCAATCCCTCCAATCGGTCGTCTTCCGCCAGCAACTCGCTTCGTGTCCTTCTGAAACAACGCGTGTCAAAATTCCGCAGTAAGCGGATGGTTTCCCGACCCGAGCTCCTCGACAACCAACGTAGAGGTTGAAAAGACTGAGCGCTCCCGATGGTGGTGTTGCAATGTCCACAAACACGTATGGCAGTGTTTGTCCCTGCGAGCGATAATCTGTGAATGAGTAAGCTGCTGTGAGTGGGAACTGTTTCCGCTTGACTGTCTTCGTCGCCATTTTCCCGCCCGGCAGTTTCACTTTCATGTGGTATGTTGTTGTAGTTGCCTCAATGGGGATTACGAACTTCTCCAGTCCTGCGAGCTTTATTGCGCATGTCCGTTTTAGCTTCACAGTATGTACGCTGGCAGCTTCTGCAGCCGCACAATTGGCCCGTCGCCCACAGGGGGCTGTCTGGATCAAGAATGATGTCCACTATCTCACCTCGCGCACCGTTGGTGAGATCCAGGTCGGTCTCGATGTTGCTTGTGACCATCACTTTCATCCCGATCGCGATCTCAATCTCGTGCGGCAAATCTTTGACCTGCATTGAGTTCTTCTGATTTCGTCTTGATTTTTTGGATGTGCTGCCAGGTTGTATCATTCTGATAAGCTTAATGGGTACCCTATTGCGGGTTAGATCCGACGAAGACGGTAATACAAATGTTTACCTTTGTACGTGTCTTGCGCTGGACAGATGTACAGTTGTCGCCCGCTGGCCTGACATTTTTTCCGTACCGCTTCGTCTTCCATTGCATCCGGACCGCATGCCGCGGTGTTACCAGTGATGTGTCGCTCCAAGGAGCTGTTTCAAAGTCGGGGCCTTCGTTGCTGCCTTTTTTCTGCACGATCAGTGTATGCAGCATCGTTAGATGATGCTCCTGTACATTTCCGACCCGCAGATGGCGGAGAAAATCCAACCATACCAGGTCAGTAACACGCATTTGCTCCTTCAGAAGTACGACTGTTGTCATCTCTTCATAGATCATCCGTCCGAGTTTAGATTCCAGAGAGTCATTTATGGATCGATCGGATAGTAAAGTGCCTCCGACGGTTTAGTTGCTACGGGCGGGAATTGGTGGAAATCGCCACATATGATCAGGTTGACTCCGCCGAATGACTGGTCTGGATTAACTCCTTTTGCAATGCTGATATTCCGCGAGAGCAACGCAAGAAATTCTTTGGCCAGCATAGAAGTTTCGTCGACAATCAGATATTCAATTCTTCTCCAAAATTCCTGCAGCCTGGCCTTGGTTTCATCGCTCATTGCCTTGCCTTTGAGTGAGATCCCACCAATGACATGAGTGGTCTTGCCATCGATCAAAGATGCTGCCACTCCCGTGTACACTGCCTTGAGCAACATGTGCGGAACTCCCCGGTCGGCAAAAGCCTTTGTGACTGTCGTTATGACTTTGGATTTGCCCGTTTCCCCTTCTCCATGTAGCAACATTCGTAGCGGTGGTGGTTCATTGCCAGCCAGATTGTGATCCAAATGCCATGAATGGTTCCGTGTCCTCACCAAGTTCTTCCTCTGCATCCCGATTGACGACTTCGGGTATTTCATCGTCATCTTCAGTGCGACTGGCAATTGCTGCAGATTGGCAGTTATGGAAGTACTGGATACCTGCCAGGATATCATGCGTGTGTGGTGGAGCGGATGAAAGAAACTTTTCAAATGATTCGGACCAGGTTTCCGAAGCAGATTTGAGATCTGTTTGGAGGCTTCTCCAAGGTTTGAGTAGGACCAGCATTGATGCGCAATAAAAATCACGATTTTCCGGATCATCGCGACGAGGAAAGTAATGGCCAATAAAATTCGGGAGGGTGTCGTGACCACGCGACCGTACCACGCGTTGCTTTTGCTTGTGCGCGGGATGCAAGGCAGCCAAATATTTGACACGAGTGCTTTTTGGACGCCCTGGCTTTCGGCGCTCATCCCCGTCTGGCTCATTGGTGCTCTCATCCGGCATTCTCTCCTTCTGCCCAATGTCAACTTCGTATGTATCGACAAAGAAATCGACAAGGTTGAGGTGCGCAAGTTCTTCGCCGCGTGCCAAGTAATCGGTTATTTGACATTTGGCAAAGATCTGCCCAACGGAGTTGATACTAAGCGTCAGAACGTCATTGCCATCCTAAAGGGATTAGGATATGTGTGCTCTCGATAGATAGGCTATCGTACATCTGCTTGTTGCGCTTCGGCCGCATCGGATGCCACTGCGTCCCGGTCCGTTTCAAGCTCGAGTCCGCCCTGTAGGTCGTTTGCATCACCCACAGCGGCTTCATCCGTAGCAGCTACGGTGGAACTCAGCCTAATTTGGCCACGAAGTCAGCTCACTTTTTTTGCACTCGTATGAGAAGACGTACCGGGATCTGTGCAGTGCGGGGAATGCACTCAATAGCGCACCAACGAATGACGACCAATAGATGGGCATGTAGTGGTGTGATCTGTATGTGTCGCCCCACCCCATCAAGTACGACATCACCACTGGTGCTCCAAGTTCTTGCTCCTGGTTAATGGCGTGAACGAGACGAAAAAGTAGGAGCCATTGTGTGTCAAGGAGCTCATCTAACTCGTCAGCCCTTGCCCGATCCAAGTTCGCTAGGTGATATGCGTAACCCTTCGCAAGAATTGCGGAAATATTGTGGTTTTGAATCTGGGGTTTGATAGCGTATCCAGCAACGTAGAATGTGATGTTCATGGTGTCGGCACCGTTCGTGAGAAGCTTCCCATCGTTGTTGCACCGACATTGAGCAGAATACCAGGAATCCATCCATTCATGAACTCGTACACTCTTTTTGGACCCCAGTTGCCGCTTTCATCAATGAAGTCTTCCTTGAAACACTCAAACGGTGCTCGTCGTTTGTACCATAAACGCCCGGATTTGGAGACGACCATACACGCCTGACTTGACAGGTGTGCACTTGTTCCGTTCTGGCCAAACGGAGCTCAAAGTCTTTCAGCTGCTCCTCGTAGTCCGGGGGGTCGGGTTTGGTGGTCTGTTGTAGGCAATGTCTCTTTCCACCGGAATGCTCTTGACTAAGTCGGCCGTTTCGAGGCCAGGTAAGTGTGCGCGCAAGTTGGCCTGTATGTATGCCGAAATCCGGGCGCGGAAACTGTCTTGCTTGAGCAATGCGATCATCTCGTCTGCGTTGGGTGCGTGCTTGAAACTGATAAGCATATGCAGATGCAGTGATGCACGGTTTTCAGCTTCGACCATCCCGAAATATGCTGCAACTTCTCCCAGAATGCCCATGGAGCTTCGGACATGAAATGGAGTGACTTCAATGCCGAACAATATTTCGAGGATTGTCCGAATCATAAAATGAAAGAATTTGGCGGCGGCGTAAGGGTCAGCGGCGATGTTTTGAGCGCGTTTCTCACTGTCGGGACCCAATGCTGCGATGAAATTGTCAAGGTCAATGTTTTCGCCGGCGAATATTTGAGCGATTGGATCGTGGATGTCTGTTGGATTTATTGTAATCCATAAATTCCAGGGTCGCATGTATACGGCGGTGGACCACAGCTGACTACGCATTATCGTGCGAGACTGATTCGATCCTTTGACACGTCCAACTGTAGAGTGTACATGCTGCCGCAGTAACTGTACAGCGGGGTCGGATATCGGCAATTTCTGTTCTTCTTCCCTGCAGGCTTGTTTGAGCTTTTCTGGTGTGATAGTTGCCATTAGACGAGCATATTTCTCGAAATTCTTGCGGCGCATCTGGATTCTAGCCGACATGAGCGCTTGACGTCGCTGTGAGATGCCAAAGGCCACGAAAGGAAATGTTTCGTGCCGCCTGAATCGACGGTCATGATACTGCAGAGCCCATTTGATATGGTCTCCAAAATTCAGATCGACCGGCCGATCAGCTTCCAGACCGCCTCTGCCATATGGGAAAAGACAAGGAAACACCTTTTCGAAGAAGTTGGGGCGATCGGGATCCGCGGGCTCGGGATCCCCAGCACGTGGTTTCCCGAAATCACTGACTGGATGACGTCCATGTCGCACTGCGTATGCCCCTTCTTTCCCCTCTTTCCAGAGGTTCTCCAACCCCCAGGTCATCATTTCATTGCTGCTGAGGGTCGAAAGGTCTGTATCGATTGTGCCTGTGACGTGTAATGGAATGACATCGGGATCTGAATGCTTTGTCAAATGCTGCGTCGCGTTGGGATTAACGGTGTCCTACCTTCCAAGTCAGAAACGACGGCATCCGTGTTCTGTGATGTACCGTCCGTGGGATGGGCAGCTGTCCTGATAGGTGAGCGGTGTTCACTGTGCAATGAGTCTGAGATTTCTTACCAAATTGGGCAGTACCCTCCGAGTCGTGCTGAGGAACGTAGCCAGCGCTCTCCTGGTCGATAATCCCGGTATCCGTAGACTGTCTGACAAGGCTCATGATTTCCCATGGGACATCGTCTTCTGGCAGGGCAGCTATGCGAGCGGCATCTATCTTGATATTGCCATAATACTTCAGGTTATTTTGCTTGAGCCAAGACAGCACATCGAATATGAGCTTGCGACGGACACGGAATGTGCTACACAACCAGTTCTTTGGAAGCTCTCCCAGAGCCGTGTAGGTGATCGTGATGAGGGAGGCCAAAACGGCAGGTGGCCGTGGCATCAAGTCTGCCGCGAGCATGGCCGCGATTCCATCCGTATCAAGGTCATATGTGCTGACCGTACCCTTCATCCCCGTTGCAGGGTACTTGGATCCATCTGACCACCACATTGTGGATGTAATTTGAAGACGAAGACTCGGGGATACAGGAGCGCGATAAGGAGCTGCTCCGGGAAGGTGAGGATTTGGAGCTGCCATGGTATACGTCCCACCCATAGATTGTTCGCCAGTGCATATTGAGGAGGGTGGTCACCACTCTTGGCCAAGCTGTCGGAGCAATGACAACAAACACGAACTTTTGTCTCCCTGCCTTCAATCACAACACCAGCGGGCGCCAACAGTTTCCCTTCAAATAGATCGTGTGCAGGGTGCGCTGTTTCCGGAACCAAGCATTGTGAATTAGGGATGGCACTCAGTCGCCTCGGCGTGCCATCCTCGTCCTTTCCAAGGTCATTTCTCGTGCACATACTCCGCAAACCATGATCTCTACGGCAGAATTAGATGTCGCAGTGTAATAGCTGTGGTAGATCTTCTTCGTCTGCTCCAGGCTGGGTACCTGTAAGAACCGGCTGACATCGTGGACTTCCTCGGCCCCGCGTTCCTCCAGTCTCTGAGCTACTCAGCGTGCATTGGTCTTGTCCATGCGCCTTCGCTTTTTAGTGGCGGTCTTGGCAGTCGTGGCGCTATCTTTCTGCCGCACTTGGTCGTGAAGAATGGGAATTAACTCTGGCGATGCGTGCTGCTGTATGTGTGCCACAAGTGATTCTTTGGACGTTCGCAGTTCTCGCGGCAGGACCAAATGGTCGCGCACAGCGGTATAGAGCTCCTGGTTCGTCAACCTTGATATCGAGGGTTGGAATTCGAGCGGTGCCGACATTGTAAGTATGCGGGCAAGTAGGAAAATGTTTTAATTTCAGGATGTAGGTTCATACTTCGAATCCTATTTGTTTCCATGGTACAATGGCGGATCACGCCAGTGGCGGCGTCCTTCTGCGAGCAAAAAAAAAAATCTGCTCTTTCCGCCCTCGTTGTTGCTCTCATCTCGACCGCCCACCACACCAGCGACAATGTCCGACATGCGCGAATTCCGCGAAGAGCTCATCGTGAGCGGCAACTATATTGGAAACGCCGGGGGGATAGACGACTTGAGCTGGAAACGGGTCGGGCGGGAGGATTGGGTGGTGATCCAAGACGCTGCCGCAGCGTACGACATGGCCCTCACAGCAGCTGCAGACACGGCTGCTGGCGTCGGAGGCGAGAGCTCCGAGCTTGAGCCTGCGGCTCTCACCGTGGTCGCACAGATTGCGATGAGCAATTTCTGGCTCACCCCCTGCGGCTATTGGAAAGGCCCAACGCAATTCACACCTACCTTCGCCGATCTAAAGCTCAACTGCCTGTTGGAAGCTCCGCCGGCGCAGCCTTTCGCGAACGACTTCAAAAATGTGCTAAAGGACGTCGCGACCCTGATGGCGCGAGTGGAGACGCCGGGCAACACAAAACAAGGGATTTTTGATCCGACGGGGAGCAGCATCAAGGTGCGCCATGTAGTTTTTGAGGTGCGTAGTGTATACATGGACTGGAGATTTGTAACCGACTACCTTCCCAAAGCGCAAGGCCGCAGGGGACGACGGCGGTGAGCATCTCTGTGTGGATGGGCGCTGATTGTTGATCACGTCAATGTACAGACGAAGATGTGTTCAAGATGAGGGACTGGCCCGCAAAAAGTGATGCCGCACAGAAGGCACACGACAGCATGGCTGCGACACATCGGGTTAATCCTATTGCGGCATACGACGTCGACGGTAACTTGATCCCGCCAACCCAGTATGGCACCCTCGCGGGGGCGACGGTGCGGGCATGCATCTCGCTGGTGCATTGGAATATCGGGTCCGACCGCAAGGACACATACGTCGCGGATATCGTGTCGCTCCGCGTTATCACTCCCGGGCCTGGACCGAGCACTACCAATGCCAGCAGCCCCATCCGCAAAAGGAAGATTTCCGCCAAAGATTCCGGTGCATCGCCGTTGAAAAGGGCGCGAGGGGCCTGAGGTGTGTTTGTGCGTTTTATTCGGTTACATATTCTGACGAGACGTCGGCTTAGGTTTGGCTTGGGCTGCGCGGAGGAGATTTTCTTGTTGTTTACGACGATTTGTACATATATAGCAAAAGCTTTGTCAAGCAAGGTCTCTGCCGACGCAGTCGGCGCTCTCTAGTCTTGATGTGGGTTGAATCAAGAAATCCAACTTGAATTCAACATGAGTGGCAACCTGACATGGCATTTGTTCAGTGACGGTACACTCAGTGAAAGCAAAAATCACCCAGCAGAGGAGCTGAGGTGATTGTTGAGTTCAGACTGCGAAGAGCGCAAGCTGCACGGCGCATCAATGCCGAGCCATCAATCACATCAACAATTGCCATATTTGGATGGATCCCGCCAGTTGAGCATTCCATGACCAGGCCCTGGTCATTTATGGTTTTGGAGGAGCGAGAAAGGGTCGAGAGACGCTTCTAGCTGCAAGAAGTTATCAGATTTCCACCAGTAAGTCCACTGTCAGCGGATCGAATCTCCACAACCGTTTACAGCTATTTGCGGAACTTAGGGCGCGGATCAAAATTTCATCAAAATGTGATCCCAGGCATATATCGCCCACCACGGGCTCAGTTTTCATCCAAGGGCCTCGGGAGTATGCTCGAGAATCCACAGAGGATGATATGCTCAGAAGTTCGGGACTCACACTTCCAGAAATTCCGAGTCAAAATGTGATATTTTCACCTATATCAGCTCTAGCAACATCTAAGGCACTCAGATTGACATAGTTTTTGAATATGTTCAACTCTGTTGAGATCTGAAGGGGATAGGATCATAAAATTTGAGGGGGCAGCATTCTGTGCCCTGTCAGCCACCTCCAAAGGCATGGTCTAATAGACCTGCAATTGCGGTCACAATTGTGTGAGTCTTTTTGTGGATCTCGACTATTCATGGTATACATCCCCTAGGTAACACATGAAAGACCATTGTATAAAAAAATTAGAGTCCTAGGGGCACCAGAAGTTTTGTTAGAGCCGATATATGTGATGGTATGCTCAAATCATCATATTTGTACTCAGAACTCGTTAGAGGGACTGTAAGGACATAATAAAGAGACTTTCCGCTGTGGAATTCGATGGCGAATCGAATGCGCGTGGTCCAGAGGCAAACAAATAAACACTGAGCCCAAAACTCATGACATACGCAAAACGATCAAAAAATGCCCAAAATGGAAAAGCAAATAGCTGTAAACCGTGTAAAAACGGTTTGTAAACCGTTTGGACCCCCAGGCAAACTAAATGGAAACGAAAACGGTTAAAATAGTGTATAAACATTTATAAACGGAAACAGTTGGAGCCTTAGAGTAGGGTTCTCATTCATGTTGTAGACCACATGAATATACATAATATTCCCGCATCCTTGTATTTATCGACACTGCAGTTCATTCTATAAAAGTGATTGAGAGCATATCAAGATTTCCCTTCCATCGATTGAGTACCCGGCAACGTCGTGGGCCACCCATTATGCTCGGCCTGCAATGTCATAGACCACTGCTTGATCTCCTGTATATCTAAGTTTTTCTGTTGCGTGAAAGTGTTCTTTAGATTCTCTTGATCGGCGCGGAGCCTGATCAAGAAAGTTGCAAAATGGAAGGCCTGAAGGGGTGAGGAAAGGTCAAATTTTCGAATGTTTCGCTCCATGATATATGTTCTCTGTGAAGCTGGTCAGCCTGATGTGCTGTGTCGAGGAACCAGTGTGCCCACCTTCAGCTTCGACGACCGCCAGGCCATGAGAACTGCTCCGACTTTTCTCGTAGTCACCAAGCAATAAAATGGATAGTCCTTGATTCCGAGGGCAGCGTAGAAGGCGACTACGGACACAATGTACATGCGGCCTTGATTCAAAGCCTTTGCCTTGGTATCGGAGATCTTTTTGTACTCGACAGCGGCATGAGGGAGCAGAAGAGAGCCGACAAAAGATGGAACCTCCTGGAATATGCGGTGGATGTTAGGGATGGCATAATCCTGTTGCGTAATAGTAAAGGGGTTTTCCAGGAGTAAATCTCGCTCCGCCTTTGATTTATGAGTGTCGGCTTTGAGGTGTGAGACCGTTGTGGCATCTACGTGTGAATTTGCGGAATCAGGAGAGGTGCCTATCACAATTGAAATATGCTTCTCAGTGAGATTCAAGATATCAGGGACAGTGGCGACGAGAAGGGCATCGGTTTTTCCGGTTCTTGGGTCCTTTTCGGCGCGCGATGTGACCCTGGCTCGGGCATTGGACAGGCCTTTAAGCAGGCCCTCGACAGAGCTCAGGTACTCGCCCGCCCGCCGTGAGGCTTCCATGGCCTGCACGCGAACCTCACTTGACACGGACTGGGCAGCCGCCTGAGAAATGGCCTGGATAGCAGCGGTGGAACAATGCAGCAAATAATCAGTGACTAGTCCTAGATAACGAGACTTGAAGGCCTCGTCGTCCATAGCGTCGGCTAATGAGTTCCTGGGATAATTGATGGTGCGCTCAAGTCTGGGGTGAATCATGAGTTTTATGTTATAAAACAAAAGCGATAAAACAACACACAGAACGTAGCTAGATACACGCTCATTTGCTGTTGCATAAAAGCGATACAGGAGCGCATCCCAGTCGTGACGGCTTTCAGCCTCATAAACTGAGATGCCTTTTCGCTTCGTATCCAACGTGAATGCACCAACGGCAGCAGAGAGAATGGCCGACAGACGCCCAGAGATAATACCGAGCTCCTCTGAAGACAACACATCAAACGTGACACCTTTCTCCTTGAGCTTCGTTAACTCTGCGACGAGTACGTCCTTCACGGCCGAGAGAGACGAATCGACCGACGGAAACATGTTCTATGGTTGATTAGTCGATACCTGCTGACAGGTACTGTGCACACCTCCTGAATCCAAGAAGCTGGCCAGCGAAAACTAGTCATCACATCGTACTTTGCGATTTTCTCGTTGATTTCTTGCGCCTCGAGGTCACTCTTCTCGGGTCCACTGTCCTCTCTCATGCGCACCCGAGCGACTGCGAATACCTCTCGATCCGCCATCCATGTTGAGATGCTGGCAGCGTCGGCCAGACCTTTAGCGGACAACCTGGCAAGTCTCCACGACTGTTAATTTGGAGCGTCGAGGCAGAAAACCGCTTACTCCGAGCTAGACAAGGCCTTCGAGCTGGACTTGACCTTCATTCGGATTTGGATTCCAGGCCAGGTGGGCTGCTTTGGTGTTCAACATCACGCATGTACCCGCTATCCAGTGAGCGACTTTGAGGGAACCAGCACAGACATGACATACCTCAGCGGAAGCTCCGGAGCCGCTGTGGTAGGCTGAGCGGGAAGGGTTGCATTCGTGCTCTGGGTACGGCTATCCCCAGCGTCGAGGCAATGAGAGACGGTAAGGACATCAGGAGAGTGGTATTCTACCTTGACTGACGGCGAGTAGACTGCGTGGACATATCTCAGAAAGAGTAAATTGCTCTGTGGGTGGGCTTGACTGGGGGTTGTCAGAAGAGGAAGAAACAGCGGCGCTTATAAGGGTTTTGAGAATCTGAAGAGGCAAACAGAGTGGCCACTAAGCTTACGTTTCGACGTGGTGGACCCACTGGGACACTCGGTCCCTCCAGTCAACAGGGTCGTATTCTGTCGGGGCCACAATCTTATCGGCTCGCCAATCGAGACTGTTGTTCGCGCATGTGGCGGAGGCAGTGTTGATGTTCTGGAAATGGAGAGATAGGTTGAGGATGAGCTGAGCAAATGACAGCGCCGTTGTGGAGTCCGCGAGATCAAACACTCCCAGCTCGGTAATTTGTGAGGAGGTCGCGGTTTCTGAGGCGTAGGTGATGTGAATAACACACTAAAGTAAGAGAATCAGATTTGAATCTCGCGTTTCAGAAGGAACGGACCGTAACGGGATCGATCCATGCTACAACAAGCCTGGCGACCGCCCTTGCTTCCGAAAACAAGAACCCAACTACTGGTTCCGAGATGCCCATACGTATCGCTGGCACGCCACACTACACATTAAGGGGACGATGTTATCCGAGTCGGTGATGCAGAGAATCGGAAGGAAGGCGTCCAGATGGCGACCCCGGCCTGGGAGAACATGACCTTCCACGACGACATCGAGGGACCGTGTATTGGAGACGCTGGAACGGCTGCTTTCGCAGTCGTCCCCCGTTACAATGGGTGGATCATACTCCTCTTTATTCAATGAAAATCTGTGGCTGGAATGGCCGGGATCTGAGCACGGACCTGAGACCATGTCCACAATTCCGTGGGGGAATGGGTAGAATCCGGCTCCGGACCGGCGACAATATGGCCGACAAGCAGTGTCGCATGGCCGTCGAATCCGCGGTCGGCTGTTGTGCGAGCAGTATGAACGGTGTCTCCCCGCTTCAAACACACGTCAGAACCATAAAAAATAGAAAGATTAGATATTTTACTACATTGAAAAAGCCTCTGGAGCGGCGACATGAGCCAAGAGCCGGACCAGGGTATACCAGAATGGTGTGCATGGAGCACGCTCACGAGACAGCGGATGTCCAAGACGGCAGAAAGAACACTGTTGAACACTTCAGATAAAGGTTGAGAGCTTGTGAATTCGGACGGTTCAGCGCGCAAGGGTAGCCCGGAAAGCTCGGATACTAGCGGCGCGTTTCGCTCAGACACGAACGGGTACGGTCCAGTGGTACACCAGTGCGGAAGAGGCAGCGCAGAAGCTGGGTAATGTTGGCGCCTTCGGGTGGCCAAGCAGAAGGGTAATAAACTGGATGAATCTCGACCGTCAATGGAGGCATCTGGAGACCTTGCTGAAGACTCAGAGTCGGTGGGTACAGTGCGGTTAACCTTGCGGTTAACCAACATTTGAAACGTGCACAACAAACGAGCACAGCCGCCGGCTACCGCCGAGCTTTGTTTACGTAACACTTCTTCCATGACAGTCAACTCCTGCGCCCCGAGATAACGTTCTTTTCGGTTTTGGTTATCTAGCGACGCTTTCGCTGTAGGTCCGTGTACGGAAAATCGTTTTTTTATGTGTCCCCGAATCTGATGTGAGCGTTGTTGACTTGAGTCCATTCCAATTTTGATATCGACATCACAATTTCCCAAAATCTTAGATATTACTGCATTATCGCTGAAAAACAAAGCTTTGTTGGTCGTTCTTTGCGGCGGGAAGTCGACATGGAGGTCCCGAACGTTCCGAACCGATGCCAGTCCACCCGCTCTCAGCCACATTGACAATGACGATCTCATCTGTCATCAATAGTCACTATTGATGCTGCAGTCGTGGACAGCCAAACACGACAAGTCTTTTCCGGCTGATCGGGCAATTTTTAGCCAATCTGAGTTCAGAATCAGAATCAGAATCAGCATGAAAAAGGAGCCATTTGAGCCCCTCCGAAGTTTTTCCCACGAGAGGTTAAGAATGGCCAAATTTCGGGAGTTTTCAACAAAAATTCACATACTGGGGGCTGAGTCCTAGTTAAGTACAGCTCTATAGACATCATAGCGCTCTGCTAAACACCTCTATGCCCTTCTGCTTCTTAACGACCCAATCCACGGCTTTCCGACAACCCTTCCGGTAAGCATCCATAAAGCGCAAGATCTGTTCACAACTGCCGAATGACGTCCATAGGACAATCATTGAGGCACTTGAGTGCAGTGATATTTGAATTCTCGAGTGGCCCATCTTTGGGAATCTCACGATAATGGTATTTGTACCAGCCCCAATACTATTGTAGAATTGTCGTCAATAATATTCTTGGGTCTTGGACTGAAGAAAAAAATACATTTCAATCGGGTTCAGCTTGCAATGAAACTTTGGCAAAAGATACACTCATGGCCTGCCTCTGTGATCAGTTTCTCAAGCAAGGAGATCTGATGTGCAAAATCATCTTGCTGGCTGAGCAGGTGGGCCATGCAGCAGTTCTGGCTTTCAAAGGCACAGACCACTTGCATTTGGCTCTCAAACCTTTCATGTTAAAGCCATGTTCCTCCAAAATAGAGCGTATTTGCAGCAGCCTCGGAGACACTTCTAGCCAAAGTGATGTGTAATGTCAAAAAGTGATGAGCCCAAATGCACGTGTGACTTGGCAACGGTGAAGCATACAATGCATCGCGTGTCGGGGCTGTCTTGAGCTTTAGGAGGCCGTAAAAGGTGAAGGGAGCGAGGGAAAACTCGAATTAGGGTCGGAGGTGTTGAAGGCATCGAAATTCCAATTATGGTCCATAGGCAGACTGTCTGAATGGTGGAGACGCGTCGGATCGACTCGAATAACGCAAAGTCACATCAATCAAATCGTCTCGGCTAAAGTGATGCATTTCTAGGAAATCTGAAAGCCGCTGCAAATACACTCTAATGGCCTGCAAACCTTTTGCGGTCCCATTTGGCAGCATCATCTTTTGCGGAAGCCCTCGAAGTTGTACAGTCGGGTTTGTCATGGGAATTACGGTGTTTGCTGAATTCGTTGCTTGCCACCATTTGACTTGTTCATCTCGAAGGCTGAAGGGTGTCAGGGGAAGAGAGGCATGGGTGGAGGATTGGTCAAAGATAAACAGTGCCTGGCATGTCACAGTCAAGACCTTAAGTGTCCACTCTTGGTAAGATGAGAGGGATTGGGTGGTGCTCATGTAGATCTCGAAGATGATGGAATAAAAGGTTAAACTACAACAGCGTAATGGCTACTCTACTTATACTGTCTAGCGAACCATGTGAACTAATGTAATATATACTGCAACTACCTGTAACCACATGTTCTCATTGTCCTGCTTCTTCAACGTGTTCTGACGTCATCTCTGACATCATCATGATGTCATCCTTTGGGCCGGGCTCTGTCATAGCCTTCTTGTCATCCAGCGCTTAGATAGGTGTTGGAACAATAAGATTTGCATCTAATTGTGACATTACCCCCCCTCTAGGATCGTCGTCCCAACATTAATGAGTGTAGTCTTCGATTCCTGGCAGCGAAGGAAATTTGGCTGAGACGTTAAATCTGCCCGTCTCAGGGTCAAATAGCCATCTTTCTGGGTATGCCAATTTCTCCTGCTTGGCTTGAAGCGGTGAATTAAATAGTCCCAGTGCCCCTATTTAAAGACAGGGACCATTTGTTTCTTCGTCGAGTTTGCGGACTCCTCTGTTTTTGGTGGCATCAAGCCTTTTTTCCGTAATTCTGCGGCCAATGCTGTCTTCTCCTCCGTGGTCATCCCTTCTAGCTTGGACTCTACCGTCAACACCCAAACTGCGATCCCGTGCTCGACATTATATCTGTCCAAGAGCTTCTTCGCATTCGTCAGGTGCCTCGTTGGCTCCCAGGTCCGTTCCGAAAGTGGGTAATTCTTCCACTTTATTAAATACTGATATCCCTCCCTTGTTTCCTATGGTTGAGGACCTCCTCCACTTTGTACTCTTCTTCTCCGCCGATAATCTTAGGCGGTGGTTGTTTCTCTCTCCTTCCCATGGGGGGCTCCTCGTACAGCGTAAGCAGTGCCTCATTGAAGACCGGATGTGACTTGTCCGTCTCTGGCAACTTAAGCTTGTATGCTGATGCACCGACCTTCTCCAGGATCTCGTAAGGCCCCAGCCTTCTATCCTCCAGCTTCCCTGTCGGCCGATCTGTGGCTATGTTCTTTCCTCTAGCCAGACTCGATCACCGACCTTGAACTCCGGCGTCGAACCCATTGCTGACTGGCAGCGACCCAATAAGATCCATTGAAATAATCTGCCAAGGTCCCTCAGCAATCTGATGCGGATTCAGCTTTCCTTGTTGATAGCAATGAACCCTGGTTCTCTGGCATGCCTCGCAGGCCTTCAAATACTTCGTGACTTGATTCCCTAGTCTCGGCCACCAATAATTATGTTCTACCATTTCCTGAGTGTGGTTCTCTCCTGGATGGCCGAGCAAGGGGCTATTGTGGTGTAGCCCAATAATCTGATCGCATAGCTCTTCATCTCGTGGAACATAGATTAAGTCATTATAATAAATGACATCATCCTTCTTCTCCCACCTGGGGAGCTTCTTCAAAAACACCTGCTTGACGCTCTGCTCTATCTTTTTCTCCTTCTTGATCGCTTCCAGGATCTCTGTCTCTGGTCTGTCAAGCACAATTTCTTGTGCACAAAAGTGCTCTGGTTTCAAAAGAACAACATCATCATTGTCGCTTTTTCCTTGGTCATGATCTGATCTCCGAGATAAGAGATCTGCCTTCTTGTTCAACGCTCCTGGCCAGTGGTGAATGGTGAAGTCGTATTCTGCTAACTCCAATATCCATCGGGCCTGTCTCCTATTCAGCTTCTGTGGCTTTTTGAAATATTCCAGGTTCTGGTGATCTGTCAGAATCTCAAATGTTTGCCTTGCTCCCATCAACATCTGCTGATACTCTTCCAGGACGAGCATTATTGCGAGCATCTCTTGGTCATAGATCTCGTAGTTCCACTCGGTCTCGTTCAGTCTGTGTGACATGAACGCTACAGGGCGCCATTCACCCTGCTGCTCCTGTGACAGGATTGCTCCCGTCGCTCCATCCGACGTGTCTGCCTCTAACCGGAACTTGCCGTTGTCCGTGGGTAATCCTAATACCACGTCTTCAGCAATGCGGTCCTTCAGCTTCTGGAACCCGTCCTTCTGCTCCTGTTCCCACCGGAACCCTTCCTTCCCTGTCAATAGTGTGAGCGGCTTGGCGACCTCGCTATATCCCCGACGAAGCGGCGATAAAAGTTGGTGAACCCTAAGAACACCTGTGTTTGCTTCAGGTTCTTTGGTTCTCGCCACTCCATCACGCCCTTAATCTTGGCGGGGTCCATCCTCATCGAGTTGTAGGAGATGATAACTCCTAGGAATTCGATCTCCGTGTGTTTGAACTCACACTTCTCGGGTTTGAGGAACAGCTTGTTGTCCTGGAGTACCTTCAGGACTCGTTTCGTCAATGCACGATATTCTTCCAGGTTGTCAGAGAAGATCAGGATGTTATCCAGATAGACGACAACCTTTCCTTCATTGATGAGATCTCTGAGCAGATCGTTCATCATCATCTGGAATGTCGTGGGCGAATTGGTAAGCCCGAAGAACATCACAAGCAGCTTGAACAGTCCTCGATTGTGTGGAATGCCGCCTTCCACTAACTCCGAAATTAGCGGAAGCGGATAGCGATTTTTAATCGTCATCTCATTGAGCTTCTGGTAATCTTGCACAGGCCGCAAGGTGCCATCTTTCTTCTTTATAAAAAAGAACACCGAAGCCATTGGCGATTTGCTGGGGCGGATCCTCCCGCTCTTCAAGTTCTCCTCCAGGAACTTGTTCAACTTCTCCTGTTCCGTCACCGAGAGTGGGTAAATCTTGCAATCTACAGCCTTTGAATTTGGCTTAAGCTCAATCACGTGATCCCATTGTCTCTTCTCGGGTAACGAGTCGAATGACTCCTTTGCGAAGACCTTCACGTACTCCCGGTACTCCTCGGGAATCTTCTCCTCCATCATCCGCTCTTTTCCATGATTGGCTTCTTCTGCCATTTTCTGCGACTGGGTTTCTTTCAACCTTAAGTCAATCGCGTCTCCGAAGTCCACGAGTAGAAGGGATTCTCCTTCTTCCAACTCGTTCTTCCACCGGTCTCCTCTTCCAACTTCTGTGCCAGTCATGTTGCACTCCGGCAGGCACCGACTAAAGAGCAGGGTCTGCACTCTCCAGTCGATCATACAGTTGTGCGTGAACAACCAGTCATACCCAATGAATATCCGGGCTTTGCTGAGTCCCTCTGCTTCTCTGAATGGGTTCCGACAGACATGATCAACTCTACATAATGAGTGATCTTTCCCTGTGTGTTCTTGGTTCTGTCGGCATTCCGGGCGACGATGTGCGCTTCAAGCTTGTGTAGCTCGAAGTCTTCAGCCTTGGCATAGTCTCGATCGATGCACGTGGCCATGCATCCGTTATCAAGAAGAGCCTTGACTGCGCGCGTCTTCCCTGTGTCCAACGTGGTCAACGTGACCGGGACCAGCATCTCATGATGCTTCTGCTGCCTCTGGAATTCCCTCAGCTCCTTCGCGAGCTTATCTCCTTGCTGCTCTTTGATTGCCCTGTGGGATAACCACTTGGCCGCCTTCAGTCCTGTCAGGCCAGCCGGCACATCAATTGGCTTCCCCACCTTCTCCTTAGGTGCTTCCTCCTCTTTCGAGGATTGAGCCTCCGTGACATCATCACCCTTTTTCATCGCACTATTTTTCTCACTGGTTTGGGTTCCAGGGGCCTTTTTGAGTTGAGTCTTAAACACGCTCCAGCGTTTATTCTCTGTGTCCATTTTCTTGTTCTTTAAATTTCGTAATCGATTCTGATTCTCCAAGATACATATTTTTTGTCCTTTTTCTACCCTGGCTACAAGGAAATCATGTATGTTCTTTCATAGACTAGCATCATTTTGTATATATATGTTCTCCTCGGCTCCCTCCAAGTGCAGGCCATCTACTACTGGAGTAGGTCCATCCACATCAGTAACCATAACTAACTCTGCGTATCTAATAGTTTTAATCGGAACCAGGGAGCATTTTGTAACTGGAGGGGGTGCCACTTTGGCCGCAAGCGGGGGCCCCTTTAAAAACCCTTTTCTTTCAGGATTGCGGCCAAAGCCACCAACTCCTCCTGGGTATAGTCATCGGGTTTGATAGCCCGGATATTGAATTTCCCCTTGTGGGGTTTGGGCAATCCCGCTTCATGTGGCCATCCTTGCCACAGTTGTAGCACAGGAAGGGCATGCCTTTCGCCTTGTTTCTGTCCACGTCCATGGGGCGGTCTCGCCAGCCCCAATCTTCTTTGCCAAGTTTGGTGCTGTCTCCTGATATCCCTGGGCGGGGTCGTCTGTGCTGCTGGTGCTGCAGCATTGTTTCTCTGGGCGGGTACCCAGAACATCCTGGCCTGTTGGGCCTTCCGGAGCACTTGCCGCTCCATGTTCCGGCTGACTAGCATCAGCCTTCGTCTCCGCTCCCGGTAGTCGTGGGAGCCTCCAGCAGCCCGACATTGAGCTGACTGCGCACCTCATCCGAGACGAGGTTCTCTAGGGTTTCCACCAAAAAGGTGTCATGGGCCCGGTTCGATCCGAGAGGTCATATCCTGCCTCCTCTGTGTTCAACTCGAACACTTGAATAAGTCTACCAGGAGGGTATGAGGGGCAAACCTTTTATTATGTCACATATGTCACAGTCAAGACCTTAAGTGTCCACTCTCGGTAAGATGGGAGGGATTGGGGGGTGCTCACGTAGATCTCGAAGATGATGGAATAAAAGGTTAAACTACAACAGCGTAATGGCTACTCTACTTATACTGTCTAGCGAGCCATGTGAATTAATGTAAATATATACTGCAACTACCCGTAACTGCATGTTCTCATTGTCCTGCTTCTTCAACGTGTTCTGACATCATCTCTGACATCATCATGACATCATCCTTCAGGCTGGGTTCTGTCATAGCCTTCTTGTCATCCAGTGCTTAATCTTGAGCGCTTAGATAGGCGTTGGAACGATAGATTTGCATCTAATCATGACACTGGGCACCCGCTCCTCGTGTGCAGCATGCACGAGGTACACCAGCGCATACAGCATGCACAGGTCAGTGTGGTCGCATGGTGCGATTTAGTGGCTTCACCTCGTCCCTCCTCCTCTGCACTCTTGTATCTGGGCTCTGCTATCTTGGTCTCTACTGTTTCTCCCTGCCCTCTCTCCATGTCCATCTTTCCCTGCCTATTCCTTCCTCCTCCACCCCCGCTCTTCTCTGTCCTCCTCCCCTGCACCTGTCTTTGTATCTCTCTCTTATCTCATTCCCATGCTGTCCTTATCCTCCACCTCTGCTCTCCTACACTGACACCCTCCCCAGGTTGGCTGAAGCCCAAATGCAAGATGTTTGTACTCGAGGGGCTTGGTGTCGTTGGGCGTGAGAAGGGCACGAGCTGAAGGTGTGTCGGCTTTGCATGCACACTATTTGGGGGTTTAAGGGTGCTGATGGTTCTCTTTCTCCTTCCTCCTATATTCCCCTCTGGCTGTACTTGTGACTTTATATCGCATTGAATGACATTCCATCAAGATCCGACATGACACCCAACTCGTCCTATGAATTGACCTGCAGCACGATACATTATCGACCTATGACACAACTCTGCCATGCAGTCCCATGCTGGTGACTGCAGCGACGTGCGGTGGAGGTGCAGATGGGCAGATTGAGGCAGCCCTGATGTGTGGCTTGTCACGGTAGGTGGGTTTTTATGTCCTCCCTTCCTCTCTGTCTCCTGGGCATTGCATGTGCTCGTGTCCTGATAGTTGCCATGTGCAGGTCTCTATATGTGGAGCGAGTTTGACGAGGTGGAGCAGGTGTGTTCCGTTGCTTCCTCTCCTTGTAGTACACCTGCACCCTCCCTCAGATGCTCAATGCCATCATCACCACCTGCATGCACACGTGTTCTTCAGCAATGCACTTGCTGCGTGCATCACGGTCCTGCACACCCTGGGCATGCCACGTGCACACAGACGTGCTACCAGGTCACGGCATCACTGGTGGCAGAGGTGGGTGATGTAGGCAGGGTCAGCACCGCTCTGTGCTGAACTCTCTTCACTCACCTGGAGGCCAACCAGTCAATGTGCATGGGAGCAGAGCCGAAGTATCGCTTCTCACTGGTAGTTGTTTTGCATTGTGCATTTCTGTTTCCATTTTTCGAAATTTTTCACATTCTTTCTTCTTTGGATCGGGACACCTTTTCCTTTCTTGAGATTCCTCCCTACTTGTGCTCGACATGTGACCCGATTTTATTCCAGTATCCTCTTGTCATCTTGTCTTTTCTGGCCTTAATTTCCCGATGCTGACATCTCTCCCCAGAACCCGATCTGCTGGGCTGTATGCTTCCTTACAGGCTATCACAGACTAGTTGTAGGATGACCGACTTATTCATCCTATGTGCCCTCATCGCCGAGGACATGGCTCCCACCATGGCAGCGCATCCCGGGAGTCCTAGGTAGAGAAGTGGAAGGACCGCTCCTGATCAAGTTTTTTTTTGCGCGCCAGTCAGACCTGGTTCATGATCAAGCTGTGATGCGGCAGGGCCTCAGTATGGTTCAGGAATGGGAATGTGTTCGAATGCCAAGAGTATACTATTCTCGTTTATTCCCTTTTACATCCAGAAGCTAAGTGCATCTAATACGCTCTAAGAGCCCAAGTACATGCAAGGTATCCTTGGGCTCGACATGCTCTCCATGCAGCACTGCTCAAGAGAAGTTTGAGACCAGGTGAATGGTGTCGACTCACTGAGACCTTCAAATCCTATCCCCTCGCTCGACATATGCCTTCGACCCAGCGTCCCTCACACTTCATCCAACCGGCCCAACGGTGTACAAGGGGCTCACATACAATCTCTAGTATCTACCCCCTCCAGTCCCAGCACTTTGTCTCCTCACAGAGGGAAGCGGCCATTGCCCCACTGTCAAATTGACGGTGCCAGTGGTTTGTCAACACCACTTGAAACCATGCTCGCATGGTTGCGGACTACAGGTGTTTGTGTACAGCACACTGCCTGCCCATCAGCATGCCTCGAGGGTCAACGAAGACTTGGGCTTGCCGCGTGCCAGCATGTTTGGCCCTGTTGCCCTACACCTGGGGTAGTGTTGCTGGGGTCTGGTTCCGAACTGATGTCGAACTGAGCCGAACCTGAACCCAACCCAATCAGTAGCTTCAAGGTTGTCAAATTGATACAATATCCTTCAGAGTAGTTCCCCATAGTTAGTGAGGAAATATATGTACCACTATAGAACATACTTTTCCAATATTTGCAGTCAAGGACAACATCTGTTGGGTTGCAGAGGAGGCTCCCTAAAACCCGACACCACGACACACCTGTCAAAAATCAGAAAGCCTGACACAGTGCAGCAAACCCGACACATAGGCCCTATTCTCCTCCACTTCGACACATTGCCAAGAGAATGTAGCATTGGTCAGAGGTGCTGGAACCGTGGGAAGAATCCCGAAAGTGGAAAGAATTGCGGACCTCTGGCTCATTGACATGCCTGCGAACCGGCTAAGCGCCAGCAAAACCTAACAAGAGGTGCGCGGCTCAAATGGAATGAAGGATGTGTGTAAGGCAAGTGTCTCAACCAAGTATAGCACCAAGACTGGCAACAGTGCGACTGACTGGATCAATGGGGGCGTAGGTATATGAGGCGTGGACCTGCGTGTCGGCAGTAGCAATAGACGAGAGCAAAATACGAGAATGTTGGGAACTGTAGGCCAGAACGTGGGGGAAAATATTGTGTTTTCATTGTGGAGCAGAACCAGTATTTAACCAAGGTGAGGAAATGTAGTACAATAAAATCGAACAGGTACAATATAATGTGTCCAGAGCGGTTGCACAATTTTCCGGAGTCAGCTGCTGAATATTCCCTAGCTTCTAGCTGAGTTAAATGGCTCAGAAAGTCGTGGAAAGAACAAAGAGGGTGGCGACAGGTCGGGAATGAAAGCAGTCTGAGTCTAAACCTGTGGGATCGGGGTCGCCGCAGGTCCGAGGCGCGACTCGCGAGCGACGAGTGCACTAATCGGAGGCAGTGACGACAACAGTTAGCTATCCGAACCAGCACAATACTGAGATCCCTCGTAGCGAAGGTGTGCACGATCATCCGCTCAACGTAAACTGCTCCAAAATGGTGTCGGGGAGACGCGCTAACAGCACTGCGAGCTCTGCCATCACGCGAAGTCAAGGCGATGAGAATGTGGGAAGGAAAAAAAGTGTGGGATACCAGATCAACGATAACATCCCCGACGCCAAGCACTAGCCGAGTGGTGTGTCGGGTTTCCTGAAATTGTGTCGGGTTTCCTGATGACTGTGTCGGTTTTCCTGAAGAATGTGTCCCATGCGGCAGAATGTGTCGGTTTTGCTGATTTATGTGCGGGGTTTCTCAGATGTGTCGGGTTTTCTGATTTTGACAGTGTGTCGTGGTGTCGGGTTTGCTATATACTCCTTGCAGAGGCACGCAAAAACTGATGCGACGCGCTATGTCACACAATGTCACGTGTTTGGTAACGCTCGTGCGAGGACGTGTTTTGAGGCACATGAATGCTTTCGCTTTTCCTCTGTCTCAGATGTTGAATAAATCAACTGAATCTGTGTTTTGCCGAAGTATTTTTTCTAATCTTGCCGTATGGTCTTCCCTCTAATGTATCTACACCAAATTTGGCTTCTCTCGAAATCCGTTCGGCCAAAACACAGGCAGGCCAATTCGGGTGGACTTTGCCTCTCAAGTCTGGCAGCACGATGGCAACAGCAGCCAAAAAATTGGTCGGTGTTTGACCATCACATTTTGGCAGGGTGACTTCATCAATAAAAGTACAAACTTTGGCCATTTGGACGCGTTGCCCAGTCCCAATTATCATCGATTTCATGCACTGATCCAGGGATCTGGGAAACTTCAACCTCAACATGTCGCGCCCTGGCCATTGGATTGGCGCATCATCTTGAAATTTTAATTCTTGAGGGATCCAGCCGATATCAGAGTGCTAAAGAGGCATTTCAGCGTCTCTGGGGAGAGTTCAGTAGGTGCTTGCATGCCCACATCATATGTGTCAGAGAAAGTCCCTTGGGGCAAGGGATGATGTCAGAAAATACATTAAAAAAAATTAAGGTTCATTCGAGTTTGAACTGCACCTGAACCTGAGCTGAACCCCTATGAACCGAACCTGCAGTGCAGTTTGGAAAAAATGCTGAACTGAACCTGTAGACAGGTTCAGGGTTCAGAAAATTTCGGGAAAAACCGAATGCAACTGAACTCTGCCAACAGTAACCCAGGGGCCCTCCCTCTGGTGCATCAAGCTACTCAATGGCGCAGTCAACGACCCCACCGTGCTGCATCTTTTCCCCCAGCTACTCAATCCAACAGCATCAGAGCAAGACATCTGAGATGCTGTATCATGGACATCTGTTACGTACGTGCAAGTCCGACCGGACTTTCGCGATTTGTTGGCCTTGCCAGCCAAGTCGCTTTCTCCGGGGTTTACCCAATCTTATTCATGACTTTACTCAGCGGCCCATCAGCTCTTCATAAACTCTGACTAGCCTTATTGTTTACTATCAAGACACCTTGGCGTCTTAATTGTCTATGGACTTGTACTTACCAATCTTTCTCACCTTATTGTCTTTCAATTGTTCTCACTAAACAATTAGCTTACTGGTATTTAAACTAAGTAGTATAGTCTCTGTTCCTCAGTTTGATTATTGAGTTTCTTCATCTCTATCAGTGTTGGCCAGACTTCCAGTCTCAACTCTAACTCCGTCCTCTTTCTTTTGCTCTCACATCCAGACTTTCCCAAACTCAGTAACTCTCGGACTTTCATTTGTCGGTCTGTGAATCCCGATAGTCACTCACTTGCTGTAGTGTTGTGAATTAGACCATTCAAGCCTCTTCAGACTTTCATGTTCATCAATCCCCGGCCCAGCATATAACAACATCAACATCGATATCAAGTGCTTGTTCACCTCCCTCCCTCCAGTTGCTCCAGTGTGTGCAGGCAGCATCGTGAATGGATGGCTCCAATGTACCTTGGGCTCTCACCATCTGAATTCCTCGTAAACGGGACAAGTGTTGTGAACACAGAACGAATGCGCCTCCTCGCTCGGCTGGGCTCCTCATGGCCAATGACTGTTTACACCAGAACGGTTTCGTTTGGGATCACGTGGCAGCTTCCACGCACTGGGTGGGTGGCATGCAGCAGATCCCAAACACGTGTGCTGGCTGGCTTGTGAACTCCCGACAGGTGTCCCTCATGATGGAGGTCGCTCATGTGTACATACACAAGGTGCGTTCTGCGGCTCTGTACTATCTACTGGGATAACTCACTGCATATATCACAGTGTGCACTTCAATTTGACCAGATCATTATGTAGATGAGATAAGTTATACTTTGTCTACAGCACTGTTATCATAGCTAGGACACTACGCCCTGCCATACTCCTGCTGTGGTGCCCTTGGCACCTTGTCAAGCAGGAGCCACACAATGTCACATGGCATTCCATGTATTGCGGCCTGTAACGTGCCACCATATATTCCACCCCTGCATTGATTGCCAACCGCTCTCGAGCAGGAAACAGACAGCCTGTATGTAGCCTTGCAGAAGCACCTCTACACGCACTGCCACACTCTCTGCCTGGGCGTTGACATCCACATTTCTCCAGCAGAGCTGCCACATATTTGTGTGACTTTCTGGGATGTGGCTTGCAATGCATTTCCATAGGTCCCACCTGCGTTGACCTCTGCACCTTTCTGTGTTGACTCTGCACTTTGAGAGGAGCATATGGTGTCCATGTGCCTCCTGCAGACGCTGCTTGTAATGGGTTACCTGCTTCCTGCCTGCTGCATTCACCTGAGCGCCGTCTCAATGAGCAGCTCATAATGTCTGTGTGCCCTCTCGCAGATGCAGCTTGCAGCATGTGATAAAATCCGGCCGCTGCCACCGCATCGACCTTGGCACCATTGTCAATCAGGAGGTACACAATATCTCTGTGCCCTCCTTCGGAAGCGCCTGAAATGGGTTACATACACTCTGCCAGGCATGACATCCGCGCCTTTCTCGAGCAGAAGGTGCACAACTTCTATGTATC